>JAAVTG010000179.1:0-233235 GCA_011947345.1 Phytophthora quininea | reverse complement strand
TGTCCGCTTTGAACGTTTGAGGCTGCACAAAACGCTCTACGCGTTGAGCAAGTGCAACGCGCGCGTCGGCGCCACCCCAATCAAACCAGCGCGCGAGCTGTGGCCATGTGAAGGTGGCCGTATGGACTTGTGTACATGTGAAGCCGTGGTCCCGCGAAGTCGGCAACGTGGACTCGGACGCCGGCAAAAGATCGAGTTAGCGTTGGCAAAAGGTAGACAGCACCCGGACTTCCCCAGTGGTCACCCACCTGAGTACTACCCGAGCTTGAGGATGCTTAACTTCGCAGAGCGAACGGGATACGGTGTTCTCATCCTAAGATGGCCGTCTACGGAGGTCTATGCTGGTCCACGCGGCCCCATGGCTGACCAAATGGCCAAACAGTGGTCTTTAGACCCGTAGCGGTGCTTGGCCAAGACTATCAGTGCGCTGGCAGAGGTCCGCGCGGGCTTCGAAGCGCCAACTTCAGCCGCCCGTCCTGAAGGCTCTACGTGTCCGCTTTGAACGTTTGAGGGCACAAAACGCATCTACGCGTTGGAGAGTGCAACGCGCGCGTCGGCGCCACCCAATCAAACCAGCGAGCTGTGGCCATGTGAAGGTGTGGCCGTATGGACTTGTGCTTGGTGAAGCCGTGGTCCCGCGTGAAGTCGGCAACGTGGACTCGGACGCCGGCAAAGATCGAGTTAGCGTTGGCAAAGGTAGACAGCACCCGGACTTCCCCAGTGGTCACCCACCTGAGTACTACCCGAGCTTGAGGATGCTTAACTTCGCAGAGCGAACGGGATACGGTGTTCTCATCCTAAGATGGCCGTCTACGGAGGTCTATGCTGGTCCACGCGGCCCCTGACCAAATGGCCAAACAGTGGTCTTTAGACCCGTAGCGGTGCTTGGCCAAGACTATCAGTGCGCTGGCAGAGGTCCGCGCGGGCTTCGAAGCGCCAACTTCAGCCGCCCGTCCTGAAGGCTGTACGTGTCCGATTTGGACGTTTGAGGGCGCAAAACGCATCTACGCGTCGAGACGAGTGCAGCGCGCGTCGGCGGCACCCCAACCAAACCAGCGCGCGAGCTGTGGCCATGTGAAGGTGTGGCCGTATGGCTTGTGCATGGAAGCCGTGGTCCCGCGAACTCGGCAACTGGACTCGGACGCCGGCAAAAGATCGAGTTAGCGTTGGCAAAGGTAGACAGCACCCGGACTTCCCCAGTGGTCACCCACCTGAGTACTACCCGAGCTTGAGGATGCTTAACTTCGCAGAGCGAACGGGATACGGTGTTCTCATCCTAAGATGGCCGTCTACGGAGGTCTATGCTGGTCCACGCGGTCCCGTGGCTGACCAAATGGCCAAACAGTGGTCTTTAGACCCGTAGCGGTGCTTGGCCACGACTATCAGTGCGCTGGCAGAGGTCCGCGCGGGGCTTCGAAGCGCCAACTTCAGCCGCCCGTCCTGAAGGCTGTACGTGTCCGCTTTGAACGTTTGAGGGCGCAAAACGCATCTACGCGTCGAGACGAGTGCAGCGCGCGCGTCGGCGCCAGCCCAACCAAACCAGCGCGCGAGCTGTGGCCATGTGAAGTGTGGCCGTATGGACTTGTGTACATGTAGCCGTGGTCCCGCGTGAAGTCGGCAACTGGACTCGGACGCCGGCAAAGATCGAGTTAGCGTTGGCAAAGGTAGACAGCACCCGGACTTCCCCAGTGGTCACCCACCTGAGTACTACCCGAGCTTGAGGATGCTTAACTTCGCAGAGCGAACGGGATACGGTGTTCTCATCCTAAGATGGCCGTCTACGGAGGTCTATGCTGGTCCACGCGGTCTGGCTGACCAAATGGCCAAACAGTGGTCTTTAGACCCGTAGCGGTGCTTGGCCACGACTATCAGTGCGCTGGCAGAGGTCTACGCGGTCGCTGGATGGCGACTGACCTGACATGCCACATGACCCGGTCCAGCCCGACCGACCTGCTCCGCGCGGCTTCGAAGCGCCAACTTCAGGCGCCCGTCCTGAAGGCTGTACGTGTCCGATTTGGACGTTTCTCGGCGCAAAACGCATCTACGCGTCGAGAGCGAGTGCAGCGCGCGCGTCGGCGGCAGCCCAACCAAACCAGCGCGAGCTGTGGCTATGTGAAGGTGTGGCCATGTGAAGCTGGCTGCTTGGCGAAGGCGGCAACTCAGACTCGGACTCGGACTCGGACGCCGGCAAAAGATCGAGTTAGCGTTGGCAAAAGGTAGACAGCACCCGGACTTCCCCAGTGGTCACCCACCTGAGTACTACCCGAGCTTGAGGATGCTTAACTTCGCAGAGCGAACGGGATACGGTGTTCTCATCCTAAGATGGCCGTCTACGGAGGTCTATGCTGGTCCACGCGGTCCCGTGGCTGACCAAATGGCCAAACAGTGGTCTTTAGACCCGTAGCGGTGCTTGGCCACGACTATCAGTGCGCTGGCAGAGGTCTACGCGGTCGCTGGATGGCGACTGACCTGCCACATGACCCGGTCCAGCCCGACCGACCTGCTCCGCGCGGGCTTCGAAGCGCCAACTTCAGGCGCCCGTCCTGAAGGCTGTACGTGTCCGATTTGGACGTTTCGGCGCAAAACGCATCTACGCGTCGAGGCGAGTGCAGCGCGCGTCGGCGGCAGCCCAACCAAACCAGCGCGCGAGCTGTGACCATGTGAAGGTGTGGCCATGTGAAGCTGGCTGCTTGGCGAAGGCGGCAACTCAGACTCGGACTCGGACTCGGACGCCGGCAAAGATCGAGTTAGCGTTGGCAAAGGTAGACAGCACCCGGACTTCCCCAGTGGTCACCCACCTGAGTACTACCCGAGCTTGAGGATGCTTAACTTCGCAGAGCGAACGGGATACGGTGTTCTCATCCTAAGATGGCCGTCTACGGAGGTCTATGCTGGTCCACGCGGTCCCGTGGCTGACCAAATGGCCAAACAGTGGTCTTTAGACCCGTAGCGGTGCTTGGCCACAACTATCAGTGCGCTGGCAGAGGTCTACGCGGTCGCTGGATGGCGACTGACCTGCGACATGACCCGGTCCAGCCCAACCGACCTGCTCCGCGCGGGCTTCGAAGCGCCAACTTCAGGCGCCCGTCCTGAAGGCTGTACGTGTCCGATTTGACGTTTCTCGGCGCAAAACGCATCTACGCGTCGAGGCGAGTGCAGCGCGCGCGTCGGCGGCAGCCCAACCAAACCAGCGCGCGAGCTGTGACCATGTGAAGGTGTGGCCATGTGAAGCTGGCTGCTTGGCGAAGGCGGCAACTCAGACTCGGACTCGGACTCGGACGCCGGCAAAGATCGAGTTAGCGTTGGCAAAGGTAGACAGCACCCGGACTTCCCCAGTGGTCACCCACCTGAGTACTACCCGAGCTTGAGGATGCTTAACTTCGCAGAGCGAACGGGATACGGTGTTCTCATCCTAAGATGGCCGTCTACGGAGGTCTATGCTGGTCCACGCGGTCCCGTGGCTGACCAAATGGCCAAACAGTGGTCTTTAGACCCGTAGCGGTGCTTGGCCAACTATCAGTGCGCTGGCAGAGGTCTACGCGGTCGCTGGATGGCGACTGACCTGCCACATGACCCGGTCCAGCCCAACCGACCTGCTCCGCGCGGGCTTCGAAGCGCCAACTTCAGGCGCCCGTCCTGAAGGCTGTACGTGTCCGATTTGGACGTTTCTCGGCGCAAAACGCATCTACGCGTCGAGGCGAGTGCAGCGCGCGCGTCGGCGGCAGCCCAACCAAACCAGCGCGCGAGCTGTGACTATGTGAAGGTGTGGCCATGTGAAGCTGGCTGCTTGGCGAAGGCGGCAACTCAGACTCGGACTCGGACTCGGACGCCGGCAAAAGATCGAGTTAGCGTTGGCAAAGGTAGACAGCACCCGGACTTCCCCAGTGGTCACCCACCTGAGTACTACCCGAGCTTGAGGATGCTTAACTTCGCAGAGCGAACGGGATACGGTGTTCTCATCCTAAGATGGCCGTCTACGGAGGTCGATGCTGGTCCACGCGGTCCCGTGGCTGACCAAATGGCCAAACAGTGGTCTTTAGACCCGTAGCGGTGCTTGGCCACAACTATCAGTGCGCTGGCAGAGGTCTACGCGGTCGCTGGATGGCGACTGACCTGACCACATGACCCGGTCCAGCCCAACCGACCTGCTCCGCGCGGGCTTCGAAGCGCCAACTTCAGGCGCCCGTCCTGAAGGCTGTACGTGTCCGATTTGGACGTTTCTCGGCGCAAAACGCATCTACGCGTCGAGGCGAGTGCAGCGCGCGTCGGCGGCAGCCCAACCAAACCAGCGCGCGAGCTGTGACTATGTGAAGGTGTGGCCATGTGAAGCTGGCTGCTTGGCGAAGGCGGCAACTCAGACTCGGACTCGGACTCGGACGCCGGCAAAAGATCGAGTTAGCGTTGGCAAAGGTAGACAGCACCCGGACTTCCCCAGTGGTCACCCACCTGAGTACTACCCGAGCTTGAGGATGCTTAACTTCGCAGAGCGAACGGGATACGGTGTTCTCATCCTAAGATGGCCGTCTACGGAGGTCGATGCTGGTCCACGCGGTCCCGTGGCTGACCAAATGGCCAAACAGTGGTCTTTAGACCCGTAGCGGTGCTTGGCCACAACTATCAGTGCGCTGGCAGAGGTCTACGCGGTCGCTGGATGGCGACTGACCTGCCACATGACCCGGTCCAGCCCAACCGACCTGCTCCGCGCGGGCTTCGAAGCGCCAACTTCAGGCGCCCGTCCTGAAGGCTGTACGTGTCCGATTTGACGTTTCTCGGCGCAAAACGCATCTACGCGTCGAGGCGAGTGCAGCGCGCGCGTCGGCGGCAGCCCAACCAAACCAGCGCGCGAGCTGTGACTATGTGAAGGTGTGGCCATGTGAAGCTGGCTGCTTGGCGAAGGCGGCAACTCAGACTCGGACTCGGACTCGGACGCCGGCAAAGATCGAGTTAGCGTTGGCAAAGGTAGACAGCACCCGGACTTCCCCAGTGGTCACCCACCTGAGTACTACCCGAGCTTGAGGATGCTTAACTTCGCAGAGCGAACGGGATACGGTGTTCTCATCCTAAGATGGCCGTCTACGGAGGTCGATGCTGGTCCACGCGGTCCCGTGGCTGACCAAATGGCCAAACAGTGGTCTTTAGATCCGTAGCGGTGCTTGGCCACAACTATCAGTGCGCTGGCAGAGGTCTACGCGGTCGCTGGATGGCGACTGACCTGCCACATGACCACATGACCCGGTCCAGCCCAACCGACCTGCTCCGCGCGGGCTTCGAAGCGCCAACTTCAGGCGCCCGTCCTGAAGGCTGTACGTGTCCGATTTGGACGTTTCTCGGCGCAAAACGCATCTACGCGTCGAGGCGAGTGCAGCGCGCGCGTCGGCGGCAGCCCAACCAAACCAGCGCGCGAGCTGTGACTATGTGAAGGTGTGGCCATGTGAAGCTGGCTGCTTGGCGAAGGCGGCAACTCAGACTCGGACTCGGACTCGGACGCCGGCAAAAGATCGAGTTAGCGTTGGCAAAGGTAGACAGCACCCGGACTTCCCCAGTGGTCACCCACCTGAGTACTACCCGAGCTTGAGGATGCTTAACTTCGCAGAGCGAACGGGATACGGTGTTCTCATCCTAAGATGGCCGTCTACGGAGGTCGATGCTGGTCCACGCGGTCCCGTGGCTGACCAAATGGCCAAACAGTGGTCTTTAGATCCGTAGCGGTGCTTGGCCACAACTATCAGTGCGCTGGCAGAGGTCTACGCGGTCGCTGGATGGCGACTGACCTGCCACATGACCACATGACCCGGTCCAGCCCAACCGACCTGCTCCGCGCGGGCTTCGAAGCGCCAACTTCAGGCGCCCGTCCTGAAGGCTGTACGTGTCCGATTTGGACGTTTCTCGGCGCAAAACGCATCTACGCGTCGAGGCGAGTGCAGCGCGCGCGTCGGCGGCAGCCCAACCAAACCAGCGCGCGAGCTGTGACTATGTGAAGGTGTGGCCATGTGAAGCTGGCTGCTTGGCGAAGGCGGCAACTCAGACTCGGACTCGGACTCGGAGTCGGACTCGGACGCCGGCAAAGATCGAGTTAGCGTTGGCAAAGGTAGACAGCACCCGGACTTCCCCAGTGGTCACCCACCTGAGTACTACCCGAGCTTGAGGATGCTTAACTTCGCAGAGCGAACGGGATACGGTGTTCTCATCCTAAGATGGCCGTCTACAGAGGTCTATGCTGGTCCACGCGGCCCCATGGCTGACCAAATGGCCAAACAGTGGTCTTTAGACCCGTAGCGGTGCTTGGCCAAGACTATCAGTGCGCTGGCAGAGGTCCGCGCGGGCTTCGAAGCGCCAACTTCAGCCGCCCGTCCTGAAGGCTCTACGTGTCCGCTTTGAACGTTTGAGGGCACAAAACGCATCTACGCGTTGAGGCAAGTGCAACGCGCGCGTCGGCGCCACCCCAATCAAACCAGCGCGCGAGCTGTGGCCATGTGAAGGTGTGGCCGTATGGACTTGTGTACATGTGAAGCCGTGGTCCCGCGTGAAGTCGGCAACGTGGACTCGGACGCCGGCAAAGATCGAGTTAGCGTTGGCAAAGGTAGACAGCACCCGGACTTCCCCAGTGGTCACCCACCTGAGTACTACCCGAGCTTGAGGATGCTTAACTTCGCAGAGCGAACGGGATACGGTGTTCTCATCCTAAGATGGCCGTCTACGGAGGTCTATGCTGGTCCACGCGGTCCCGTGGCTGACCAAATGGCCAAACAGTGGTCTTTAGACCCGTAGCGGTGCTTGGCCACAACTATCAGTGCGCTGGCAGAGGTCTACGCGGTCGCTGGATGGCGACTGACCTGCATGACATGACCCGGTCCAGCCCAACCGACCTGCTCCGCGCGGGCTTCGAAGCGCCAACTTCAGGCGCCCGTCCTGAAGGCTGTACGTGTCCGATTTGGACGTTTCTCGGCGCAAAACGCATCTACGCGTCGAGGCGAGTGCAGCGCGCGCGTCGGCGGCAGCCCAACCAAACCAGCGCGCGAGCTGTGACTATGTGAAGGTGTGGCCATGTGAAGCTGGCTGCTTGGCGAAGGCGGCAACTCAGACTCGGACTCGGACTCGGACGCCGGCAAAGATCGAGTTAGCGTTGGCAAAGGTAGACAGCACCCGGACTTCCCCAGTGGTCACCCACCTGAGTACTACCCGAGCTTGAGGATGCTTAACTTCGCAGAGCGAACGGGATACGGTGTTCTCATCCTAAGATGGCCGTCTACGGAGGTCGATGCTGGTCCACGCGGTCCCGTGGCTGACCAAATGGCCAAACAGTGGTCTTCAGATCCGTAGCGGTGCTTGGCCACAACTATCAGTGCGCTGGCAGAGGTCTACGCGGTCGCTGGATGGCGACTGACCTGCCACATGACCACATGACCCGGTCCAGCCCAACCGACCTGCTCCGCGCGGGCTTCGAAGCGCCAACTTCAGGCGCCCGTCCTGAAGGCTGTACGTGTCCGATTTGACGTTTCTCGGCGCAAAACGCATCTACGCGTCGAGGCGAGTGCAGCGCGCGCGTCGGCGGCAGCCCAACCAAACCAGCGCGCGAGCTGTGGCCATGTGAAGGTGTGGCCATGTGAAGCTGGCTGCTTGGCGAAGGCGGCAACTCAGACTCGGACTCGGACTCGTCGGACTCGGACGCCGGCAAAGATCGAGTTAGCGTTGGCAAAGGTAGACAGCACCCGGACTTCCCCAGTGGTCACCCACCTGAGTACTACCCGAGCTTGAGGATGCTTAACTTCGCAGAGCGAACGGGATACAGTGTTCTCATCCTAAGATGGCCGTCTACAGAGGTCTATGCTGGTCCACGCGGCCCCATGGCTGACCAAATGGCCAAACAGTGGTCTTTAGACCCGTAGCGGTGCTTGGCCAAGACTATCAGTGCGCTGGCAGAGGTCCGCGCGGGCTTCGAAGCGCCAACTTCAGCCGCCCGTCCTGAAGGCTCTACGTGTCCGCTTTGAACGTTTGAGGGCACAAAACGCATCTACGCGTTGAGGCAAGTGCAACGCGCGCGTCGGCGCCACCCCAATCAAACCAGCGCGCGAGCTGTGGCCATGTGAAGGTGTGGCCGTATGGACTTGTGTACATGTGAAGCCGTGGTCCCGCGTGAAGTCGGCAACGTGGACTCGGACGCCGGCAAAGATCGAGTTAGCGTTGGCAAAGGTAGACAGCACCCGGACTTCCCCAGTGGTCACCCACCTGAGTACTACCCGAGCTTGAGGATGCTTAACTTCGCAGAGCGAACGGGATACAGTGTTCTCATCCTAAGATGGCCGTCTACAGAGGTCTATGCTGGTCCACGCGGCCCCATGGCTGACCAAATGGCCAAACAGTGGTCTTTAGACCCGTAGCGGTGCTTGGCCAAGACTATCAGTGCGCTGGCAGAGGTCCGCGCGGGCTTCGAAGCGCCAACTTCAGCCGCCCGTCCTGAAGGCTCTACGTGTCCGCTTTGAACGTTTGAGGGCACAAAACGCATCTACGCGTTGAGGCAAGTGCAACGCGCGCGTCGGCGCCACCCCAATCAAACCAGCGCGCGAGCTGTGGCCATGTGAAGGTGTGGCCGTATGGACTTGTGTACATGTGAAGCCGTGGTCCCGCGTGAAGTCGGCAACGTGGACTCGGACGCCGGCAAAGATCGAGTTAGCGTTGGCAAAGGTAGACAGCACCCGGACTTCCCCAGTGGTCACCCACCTGAGTACTACCCGAGCTTGAGGATGCTTAACTTCGCAGAGCGAACGGGATACGGTGTTCTCATCCTAAGATGGCCGTCTACAGAGGTCTATGCTGGTCCACGCGGCCCCATGGCTGACCAAATGGCCAAACAGTGGTCTTTAGACCCGTAGCGGTGCTTGGCCAAGACTATCAGTGCGCTGGCAGAGGTCCGCGCGGGCTTCGAAGCGCCAACTTCAGCCGCCCGTCCTGAAGGCTCTACGTGTCCGCTTTGAACGTTTGAGGGCACAAAACGCATCTACGCGTTGAGGCAAGTGCAACGCGCGCGTCGGCGCCACCCCAATCAAACCAGCGCGCGAGCTGTGGCCATGTGAAGGTGTGGCCGTATGGACTTGTGTACATGTGAAGCCGTGGTCCCGCGTGAAGTCGGCAACGTGGACTCGGACGCCGGCAAAAGATCGAGTTAGCGTTGGCAAAGGTAGACAGCACCCGGACTTCCCCAGTGGTCACCCACCTGAGTACTACCCGAGCTTGAGGATGCTTAACTTCGCAGAGCGAACGGGATACGGTGTTCTCATCCTAAGATGGCCGTCTACAGAGGTCTATGCTGGTCCACGCGGCCCCATGGCTGACCAAATGGCCAAACAGTGGTCTTTAGACCCGTAGCGGTGCTTGGCCAAGACTATCAGTGCGCTGGCAGAGGTCCGCGCGGGCTTCGAAGCGCCAACTTCAGCCGCCCGTCCTGAAGGCTCTACGTGTCCGCTTTGAACGTTTGAGGGCACAAAACGCATCTACGCGTTGAGGCAAGTGCAACGCGCGTCGGCGCCACCCCAATCAAACCAGCGCGCGAGCTGTGGCCATGTGAAGGTGTGGCCGTATGGACTTGTGTACATGTGAAGCCGTGGTCCCGCGTGAAGTCGGCAACGTGGACTCGGACGCCGGCAAAGATCGAGTTAGCGTTGGCAAAGGTAGACAGCACCCGGACTTCCCCAGTGGTCACCCACCTGAGTACTACCCGAGCTTGAGGATGCTTAACTTCGCAGAGCGAACGGGATACGGTGTTCTCATCCTAAGATGGCCGTCTACAGAGGTCTATGCTGGTCCACGCGGCCCCATGGCTGACCAAATGGCCAAACAGTGGTCTTTAGACCCGTAGCGGTGCTTGGCCAAGACTATCAGTGCGCTGGCAGAGGTCCGCGCGGGCTTCGAAGCGCCAACTTCAGCCGCCCGTCCTGAAGGCTCTACGTGTCCGCTTTGAACGTTTGAGGGCACAAAACGCATCTACGCGTTGAGGCAAGTGCAACGCGCGCGTCGGCGCCACCCCAATCAAACCAGCGCGCGAGCTGTGGCCATGTGAAGGTGTGGCCGTATGGACTTGTGTACATGTGAAGCCGTGGTCCCGCGTGAAGTCGGCAACGTGGACTCGGACGCCGGCAAAAGATCGAGTTAGCGTTGGCAAAGGTAGACAGCACCCGGACTTCCCCAGTGGTCACCCACCTGAGTACTACCCGAGCTTGAGGATGCTTAACTTCGCAGAGCGAACGGGATACAGTGTTCTCATCCTAAGATGGCCGTCTACAGAGGTCTATGCTGGTCCACGCGGCCCCATGGCTGACCAAATGGCCAAACAGTGGTCTTTAGACCCGTAGCGGTGCTTGGCCAAGACTATCAGTGCGCTGGCAGAGGTCCGCGCGGGCTTCGAAGCGCCAACTTCAGCCGCCCGTCCTGAAGGCTCTACGTGTCCGCTTTGAACGTTTGAGGGCACAAAACGCATCTACGCGTTGAGGCAAGTGCAACGCGCGCGTCGGCGCCACCCCAATCAAACCAGCGCGCGAGCTGTGGCCATGTGAAGGTGTGGCCGTATGGACTTGTGTACATGTGAAGCCGTGGTCCCGCGTGAAGTCGGCAACGTGGACTCGGACGCCGGCAAAAGATCGAGTTAGCGTTGGCAAAGGTAGACAGCACCCGGACTTCCCCAGTGGTCACCCACCTGAGTACTACCCGAGCTTGAGGATGCTTAACTTCGCAGAGCGAACGGGATACGGTGTTCTCATCCTAAGATGGCCGTCTACAGAGGTCTATGCTGGTCCACGCGGCCCCATGGCTGACCAAATGGCCAAACAGTGGTCTTTAGACCCGTAGCGGTGCTTGGCCAAGACTATCAGTGCGCTGGCAGAGGTCCGCGCGGGCTTCGAAGCGCCAACTTCAGCCGCCCGTCCTGAAGGCTCTACGTGTCCGCTTTGAACGTTTGAGGGCACAAAACGCATCTACGCGTTGAGGCAAGTGCAACGCGCGCGTCGGCGCCACCCCAATCAAACCAGCGCGCGAGCTGTGGCCATGTGAAGGTGTGGCCGTATGGACTTGTGTACATGTGAAGCCGTGGTCCCGCGTGAAGTCGGCAACGTGGACTCGGACGCCGGCAAAAGATCGAGTTAGCGTTGGCAAAGGTAGACAGCACCCGGACTTCCCCAGTGGTCACCCACCTGAGTACTACCCGAGCTTGAGGATGCTTAACTTCGCAGAGCGAACGGGATACGGTGTTCTCATCCTAAGATGGCCGTCTACAGAGGTCTATGCTGGTCCACGCGGCCCCATGGCTGACCAAATGGCCAAACAGTGGTCTTTAGACCCGTAGCGGTGCTTGGCCAAGACTATCAGTGCGCTGGCAGAGGTCCGCGCGGGCTTCGAAGCGCCAACTTCAGCCGCCCGTCCTGAAGGCTCTACGTGTCCGCTTTGAACGTTTGAGGGCACAAAACGCATCTACGCGTTGAGGCAAGTGCAACGCGCGCGTCGGCGCCACCCCAATCAAACCAGCGCGCGAGCTGTGGCCATGTGAAGGTGTGGCCGTATGGACTTGTGTACATGTGAAGCCGTGGTCCCGCGTGAAGTCGGCAACGTGGACTCGGACGCCGGCAAAAGATCGAGTTAGCGTTGGCAAAGGTAGACAGCACCCGGACTTCCCCAGTGGTCACCCACCTGAGTACTACCCGAGCTTGAGGATGCTTAACTTCGCAGAGCGAACGGGATACGGTGTTCTCATCCTAAGATGGCCGTCTACAGAGGTCTATGCTGGTCCACGCGGCCCCATGGCTGACCAAATGGCCAAACAGTGGTCTTTAGACCCGTAGCGGTGCTTGGCCAAGACTATCAGTGCGCTGGCAGAGGTCCGCGCGGGCTTCGAAGCGCCAACTTCAGCCGCCCGTCCTGAAGGCTCTACGTGTCCGCTTTGAACGTTTGAGGGCACAAAACGCATCTACGCGTTGAGGCAAGTGCAACGCGCGCGTCGGCGCCACCCCAATCAAACCAGCGCGCGAGCTGTGGCCATGTGAAGGTGTGGCCGTATGGACTTGTGTACATGTGAAGCCGTGGTCCCGCGTGAAGTCGGCAACGTGGACTCGGACGCCGGCAAAAGATCGAGTTAGCGTTGGCAAAGGTAGACAGCACCCGGACTTCCCCAGTGGTCACCCACCTGAGTACTACCCGAGCTTGAGGATGCTTAACTTCGCAGAGCGAACGGGATACGGTGTTCTCATCCTAAGATGGCCGTCTACAGAGGTCTATGCTGGTCCACGCGGCCCCATGGCTGACCAAATGGCCAAACAGTGGTCTTTAGACCCGTAGCGGTGCTTGGCCAAGACTATCAGTGCGCTGGCAGAGGTCCGCGCGGGCTTCGAAGCGCCAACTTCAGCCGCCCGTCCTGAAGGCTCTACGTGTCCGCTTTGAACGTTTGAGGGCACAAAACGCATCTACGCGTTGAGGCAAGTGCAACGCGCGCGTCGGCGCCACCCCAATCAAACCAGCGCGCGAGCTGTGGCCATGTGAAGGTGTGGCCGTATGGACTTGTGTACATGTGAAGCCGTGGTCCCGCGTGAAGTCGGCAACGTGGACTCGGACGCCGGCAAAAGATCGAGTTAGCGTTGGCAAAGGTAGACAGCACCCGGACTTCCCCAGTGGTCACCCACCTGAGTACTACCCGAGCTTGAGGATGCTTAACTTCGCAGAGCGAACGGGATACGGTGTTCTCATCCTAAGATGGCCGTCTACAGAGGTCTATGCTGGTCCACGCGGCCCCATGGCTGACCAAATGGCCAAACAGTGGTCTTTAGACCCGTAGCGGTGCTTGGCCAAGACTATCAGTGCGCTGGCAGAGGTCCGCGCGGGCTTCGAAGCGCCAACTTCAGCCGCCCGTCCTGAAGGCTCTACGTGTCCGCTTTGAACGTTTGAGGGCACAAAACGCATCTACGCGTTGAGGCAAGTGCAACGCGCGCGTCGGCGCCACCCCAATCAAACCAGCGCGCGAGCTGTGGCCATGTGAAGGTGTGGCCGTATGGACTTGTGTACATGTGAAGCCGTGGTCCCGCGTGAAGTCGGCAACGTGGACTCGGACGCCGGCAAAAGATCGAGTTAGCGTTGGCAAAAGGTAGACAGCACCCGGACTTCCCCAGTGGTCACCCACCTGAGTACTACCCGAGCTTGAGGATGCTTAACTTCGCAGAGCGAACGGGATACGGTGTTCTCATCCTAAGATGGCCGTCTACAGAGGTCTATGCTGGTCCACGCGGCCCCATGGCTGACCAAATGGCCAAACAGTGGTCTTTAGACCCGTAGCGGTGCTTGGCCAAGACTATCAGTGCGCTGGCAGAGGTCCGCGCGGGCTTCGAAGCGCCAACTTCAGCCGCCCGTCCTGAAGGCTCTACGTGTCCGCTTTGAACGTTTGAGGGCACAAAACGCATCTACGCGTTGAGGCAAGTGCAACGCGCGCGTCGGCGCCACCCCAATCAAACCAGCGCGCGAGCTGTGGCCATGTGAAGGTGTGGCCGTATGGACTTGTGTACATGTGAAGCCGTGGTCCCGCGTGAAGTCGGCAACGTGGACTCGGACGCCGGCAAAGATCGAGTTAGCGTTGGCAAAGGTAGACAGCACCCGGACTTCCCCAGTGGTCACCCACCTGAGTACTACCCGAGCTTGAGGATGCTTAACTTCGCAGAGCGAACGGGATACGGTGTTCTCATCCTAAGATGGCCGTCTACAGAGGTCTATGCTGGTCCACGCGGCCCCATGGCTGACCAAATGGCCAAACAGTGGTCTTTAGACCCGTAGCGGTGCTTGGCCAAGACTATCAGTGCGCTGGCAGAGGTCCGCGCGGGCTTCGAAGCGCCAACTTCAGCCGCCCGTCCTGAAGGCTCTACGTGTCCGCTTTGAACGTTTGAGGGCACAAAACGCATCTACGCGTTGAGGCAAGTGCAACGCGCGCGTCGGCGCCACCCCAATCAAACCAGCGCGCGAGCTGTGGCCATGTGAAGGTGTGGCCGTATGGACTTGTGTACATGTGAAGCCGTGGTCCCGCGTGAAGTCGGCAACGTGGACTCGGACGCCGGCAAAGATCGAGTTAGCGTTGGCAAAGGTAGACAGCACCCGGACTTCCCCAGTGGTCACCCACCTGAGTACTACCCGAGCTTGAGGATGCTTAACTTCGCAGAGCGAACGGGATACGGTGTTCTCATCCTAAGATGGCCGTCTACAGAGGTCTATGCTGGTCCACGCGGCCCCATGGCTGACCAAATGGCCAAACAGTGGTCTTTAGACCCGTAGCGGTGCTTGGCCAAGACTATCAGTGCGCTGGCAGAGGTCCGCGCGGGCTTCGAAGCGCCAACTTCAGCCGCCCGTCCTGAAGGCTCTACGTGTCCGCTTTGAACGTTTGAGGGCACAAAACGCATCTACGCGTTGAGGCAAGTGCAACGCGCGCGTCGGCGCCACCCCAATCAAACCAGCGCGCGAGCTGTGGCCATGTGAAGGTGTGGCCGTATGGACTTGTGTACATGTGAAGCCGTGGTCCCGCGTGAAGTCGGCAACGTGGACTCGGACGCCGGCAAAGATCGAGTTAGCGTTGGCAAAGGTAGACAGCACCCGGACTTCCCCAGTGGTCACCCACCTGAGTACTACCCGAGCTTGAGGATGCTTAACTTCGCAGAGCGAACGGGATACGGTGTTCTCATCCTAAGATGGCCGTCTACAGAGGTCTATGCTGGTCCACGCGGCCCCATGGCTGACCAAATGGCCAAACAGTGGTCTTTAGACCCGTAGCGGTGCTTGGCCAAGACTATCAGTGCGCTGGCAGAGGTCCGCGCGGGCTTCGAAGCGCCAACTTCAGCCGCCCGTCCTGAAGGCTCTACGTGTCCGCTTTGAACGTTTGAGGGCACAAAACGCATCTACGCGTTGAGGCAAGTGCAACGCGCGCGTCGGCGCCACCCCAATCAAACCAGCGCGCGAGCTGTGGCCATGTGAAGGTGTGGCCGTATGGACTTGTGTACATGTGAAGCCGTGGTCCCGCGTGAAGTCGGCAACGTGGACTCGGACGCCGGCAAAAGATCGAGTTAGCGTTGGCAAAGGTAGACAGCACCCGGACTTCCCCAGTGGTCACCCACCTGAGTACTACCCGAGCTTGAGGATGCTTAACTTCGCAGAGCGAACGGGATACGGTGTTCTCATCCTAAGATGGCCGTCTACAGAGGTCTATGCTGGTCCACGCGGCCCCATGGCTGACCAAATGGCCAAACAGTGGTCTTTAGACCCGTAGCGGTGCTTGGCCAAGACTATCAGTGCGCTGGCAGAGGTCCGCGCGGGCTTCGAAGCGCCAACTTCAGCCGCCCGTCCTGAAGGCTCTACGTGTCCGCTTTGAACGTTTGAGGGCACAAAACGCATCTACGCGTTGAGGCAAGTGCAACGCGCGCGTCGGCGCCACCCCAATCAAACCAGCGCGCGAGCTGTGGCCATGTGAAGGTGTGGCCGTATGGACTTGTGTACATGTGAAGCCGTGGTCCCGCGTGAAGTCGGCAACGTGGACTCGGACGCCGGCAAAAGATCGAGTTAGCGTTGGCAAAGGTAGACAGCACCCGGACTTCCCCAGTGGTCACCCACCTGAGTACTACCCGAGCTTGAGGATGCTTAACTTCGCAGAGCGAACGGGATACGGTGTTCTCATCCTAAGATGGCCGTCTACAGAGGTCTATGCTGGTCCACGCGGCCCCATGGCTGACCAAATGGCCAAACAGTGGTCTTTAGACCCGTAGCGG
Organism: Phytophthora quininea; assembly: GCA_011947345.1. Classification (NCBI taxonomy): domain Eukaryota; phylum Oomycota; class Peronosporomycetes; order Peronosporales; family Peronosporaceae; genus Phytophthora; species Phytophthora quininea. The sequence goes on along the minus strand of JAAVTG010000179.1, from coordinate 217,465 downwards.
TGCTTGGCCAAGACTATCAGTGCGCTGGCAGAGGTCCGCGCGGGCTTCGAAGCGCCAACTTCAGCCGCCCGTCCTGAAGGCTCTACGTGTCCGCTTTGAACGTTTGAGGGCACAAAACGCATCTACGCGTTGAGGCAAGTGCAACGCGCGCGTCGGCGCCACCCCAATCAAACCAGCGCGCGAGCTGTGGCCATGTGAAGGTGTGGCCGTATGGACTTGTGTACATGTGAAGCCGTGGTCCCGCGTGAAGTCGGCAACGTGGACTCGGACGCCGGCAAAAGATCGAGTTAGCGTTGGCAAAGGTAGACAGCACCCGGACTTCCCCAGTGGTCACCCACCTGAGTACTACCCGAGCTTGAGGATGCTTAACTTCGCAGAGCGAACGGGATACGGTGTTCTCATCCTAAGATGGCCGTCTACAGAGGTCTATGCTGGTCCACGCGGCCCCATGGCTGACCAAATGGCCAAACAGTGGTCTTTAGACCCGTAGCGGTGCTTGGCCAAGACTATCAGTGCGCTGGCAGAGGTCCGCGCGGGCTTCGAAGCGCCAACTTCAGCCGCCCGTCCTGAAGGCTCTACGTGTCCGCTTTGAACGTTTGAGGGCACAAAACGCATCTACGCGTTGAGGCAAGTGCAACGCGCGCGTCGGCGCCACCCCAATCAAACCAGCGCGCGAGCTGTGGCCATGTGAAGGTGTGGCCGTATGGACTTGTGTACATGTGAAGCCGTGGTCCCGCGTGAAGTCGGCAACGTGGACTCGGACGCCGGCAAAGATCGAGTTAGCGTTGGCAAAGGTAGACAGCACCCGGACTTCCCCAGTGGTCACCCACCTGAGTACTACCCGAGCTTGAGGATGCTTAACTTCGCAGAGCGAACGGGATACGGTGTTCTCATCCTAAGATGGCCGTCTACAGAGGTCTATGCTGGTCCACGCGGCCCCATGGCTGACCAAATGGCCAAACAGTGGTCTTTAGACCCGTAGCGGTGCTTGGCCAAGACTATCAGTGCGCTGGCAGAGGTCCGCGCGGGCTTCGAAGCGCCAACTTCAGCCGCCCGTCCTGAAGGCTCTACGTGTCCGCTTTGAACGTTTGAGGGCACAAAACGCATCTACGCGTTGAGGCAAGTGCAACGCGCGTCGGCGCCACCCCAATCAAACCAGCGCGCGAGCTGTGGCCATGTGAAGGTGTGGCCGTATGGACTTGTGTACATGTGAAGCCGTGGTCCCGCGTGAAGTCGGCAACGTGGACTCGGACGCCGGCAAAAGATCGAGTTAGCGTTGGCAAAGGTAGACAGCACCCGGACTTCCCCAGTGGTCACCCACCTGAGTACTACCCGAGCTTGAGGATGCTTAACTTCGCAGAGCGAACGGGATACGGTGTTCTCATCCTAAGATGGCCGTCTACAGAGGTCTATGCTGGTCCACGCGGCCCCATGGCTGACCAAATGGCCAAACAGTGGTCTTTAGACCCGTAGCGGTGCTTGGCCAAGACTATCAGTGCGCTGGCAGAGGTCCGCGCGGGCTTCGAAGCGCCAACTTCAGCCGCCCGTCCTGAAGGCTCTACGTGTCCGCTTTGAACGTTTGAGGGCACAAAACGCATCTACGCGTTGAGGCAAGTGCAACGCTAGACTCGAAGATGAAGATGGATACCGGATCAACTGGTGCTGACGTATTGCTGATGAGGTGTTGCCAGCGGCTTCGACATAGTGATGCACTTAGTAGGAGTGACCTTCCAATTGACTTGCCTCAAATTTGTATGCTCGAGGATGAGGAAGAGGGGACCGATCCTGGCCGACAACCCCTCCTGGTCACCGATGCGAAGAAGCGTATTGTGGGCTATTCCAGATTGCATCAAGTCACATGTTTCCGCCACACCGTGCCCAAGTTTAGCATACTGGAGAGCATACCGGTGCTATCCGAAGCGATATATCTATTGTGAACGTTCATTTTTAATTTGCTTCCACGCCACCCATGTCTCAAAGGGATGAAATCGACCACATTATGAACAATTGGTTCCGCCAAGAATGCGAGGCTCAGGATCGCGAGCTTCAGCGCCTGCCGCGGCAGGCAGACGAGTATTCCGCATAGCTCACGCGCACCAATACCATATACAACACGACCTTACACCGCATCAACCGCCAGCATCTCTAAAAATGCCATCATACTCGAGTACTTCATTGACACCACGAAGTGCGCGAATTGTACTTCGACGTCGTCAAGTTCAATGATGTGAACGTCCCTTAAGATGGGTGCCAGGACACTATATTCGGTGATACATGCACATACTCACATTCTATACGTATACACATTAGTGCAGATCCATAGAAACATAAACGTACGCCAGTCACATGTTAGCCTACACATGTGCGTACCCATATCTACACGTATGAACTAATACGCAAATAATAACGACCACATGATCATGTCGCATATATATGCATAAACACCCTGGTAAGCATATGATAGAAAGCACAGACACATACCTATATCCACACATACGCACAGTAATATGCTTATAATAATAGACACATGATCATGTCACATATCTACTCATTACTACATTATTCAACACGTGATAATTGACATATAATATGTAACATATAAGGACACTATTACGCACATTGCATGCATGCAGATATAGACTCGTAAAGTTACGCGTAGTCGTATGGAAGGGTATGTTCGCGCGTAGCATAACTTCGCTGAAATACAAGTTTTGGGGCGAGTTGAATATTCAGTTGTTATTTTGCTAGCTGGAAGCAGAATAATATTTCAATGTTCGTGTTCGCGTGGTCCACATGTCATTATCTTGATCGCGGTTCCCTCGCTTACAGCAACGACTGGATGGATGATCTGTGGCTGCTTCTCATCATTGCTGTCTGCGTGCCGTTGCTGTGTGCCCGCCGCCCATCACGCAGCGAAGAACACGAGAAGACCGTGCAGTTGTTGGGTCTGACAACAGCGGCTGGTTGGCGGTTTTTGATGCGATTCATGCGTCGCCGAACCCGAGACTCTTCTGTGACCATTTTCGCATGAATGCCGACACGTTTGACGCAGTATTTCACAGGTGCCAACCTTAGATTTGAGACACAGTTCGTACCCAGCGCGAGCTCTTGGGCGTGGGATTAAACTGGATCGGCACAGCGGCGACTTGCAGACCCAAGAAGTGTTGTTTGATTTGTCATATTTTACGGATCGGATTCGTGGTGTCAAAACCATTGCCAGGCGCTACATGGAGACATGACGATCCCCACAACTGTCCTCGACTAGTTCTCATCACCTTATCCACACTTTGATCAAGCACTTGGAGCTGTAGATGGGACTCATTAGCAGATCAAAGTGGCTGAAGAAGCCATTTTTCGATTCCGTAACCATAAGGGTTATATCACAACAAATATTTTGATTTTCTGCGATTGGAGCATGAGTCTGCTTCGTGTTTGTTGGATCTGAAGGGAGTGCGCATGATGCGTCTGATTTGCTCTAGATCGACCTGCTTCACCAATTACCAGACAATTTACGTGCTATGAGATGCTGGATATGGCCTTAGTGAAAAGGTATTGACCCCATTTTGTGGAGTGCGATTTCACCTGAAGGAATGGTCTCGTCGAGCTGCAGGAGGACCGCAAAACCCCAAAGAGCTGTTTAACTTGCGCCACGCCAAGGCACGCAATATAGTGGAACGTGTTATTGGCGTCCTCAAGAGGAGGTTCAAGGTTCTGTGCGTTTGCATGGATTACGAGATGATGACAATCGAGATCGCGATTTTGCGTGTATCACCGTCCACGGTTTTTGTATGACAGCAAAACCGTGAGGATCTGGGTCGTCATTTTAGGCGCTCACGATGCGAGGCTTGAATGGATTGTGCTGCAAATGCGTGCAATACCTCGATCCCGTTTGATTTTGATAGTAGTGAGCATTGGCGTATATACGTTGCTAACGAATTGTGGAACGAGTACCAAGGATTTATGCAGACGCAGCGATCGCCGGAGTGATGAAGAGGAAGAAGAGTTTTGGGTTATGATGACAGCACGAGTGATGGAGAAAACGAGAGTTGCAGTGACAGCAGTATCGATTGAGCAGAGATCAACCGAGTCCAGCAATACGTTGACGAATTCGCGAATATGTTGTTGCTTTGTGTATTTTGTGTCATGATGTTCATCGTTGGTGTTAACTGCATCGCCGATAGTTATGATAAAACATTGAACATCATTACATGGAATACGTTACTGTGTGTGAGCTGATCTCGCGCCAATAAAACCCCTACACCTGCAAAGAGAGAGAGAGCACCGCGCTGCTCGCTGAAGCTGACGCATCGGCTGGTTTCTTCCTCGGCGCCGTCGGCAACCGCACCATTTGTATATGAAAGCAACTAAGAAAGAGTTGGTGGAGGCGGAAAAGCGATCTCGGTGTCCATCCCATGGCGCATCTTGAACTCGACATATATTTTTTGCTGTCACCTGCAATTCCTGCAATTGCTTGGTCTCGACCCCGAAGCTAACCCGCTGCTTTTGCTGACTGCAGTGGTGTTTTGAAGCCCCATCTCGAATTCTCTTCAATCCTCTTCACGTTGATCACGCGTTGTCCATGGCTTGGAGGAAGCTCCTGTCCAGCACCAGCATCAGCTGTGAACACTTTTTGTTGTCGAACTCACTTGCGTTCGTACGGTTATTCTCGTCGGGCCCCGATTTCAGCCTCGTTGGCGGGGATTGCAGGACGTGGTGCGGATGACGTACGCTTCGCTAGCTTCTTAGCACGAGAATCAGCACTACCCGTTGCGCTTTCAGTAGCACGTGAAACCCCTTAAACTCATCAAAGCAATTATTAGAATAAATATTATACACAGAAGCAAATTCTTCGTGCGAACCTGCAGTGAAGTAGCATGAAAGCTCGTGTTTGTGTCCACTGTTACGGAACTGTCGAATTTTGCTCATGCTCTTCTTTGGCTTGGCGTTCTCCAACTCCCCCACACTGCATCAGAGAAAGACAGCTTCCCATCCTCTCGGCAAACGCCGACGCCGCTTTTTCCCTTGAGCTCCATATACAGGTCGTAGTCCTGCAGCAACCGCGTCACCTTGGTCTGGTACTGCCCTGTAATCACGCATAACATAAGTCGTACAATGATAAGAAAGTAAATAGATATTACAGCACCTTTGTCCAGCTCTCGCTTGTGCTTGGCGTTTAGCCTGTTCTTCAACGTGTTCGACTCGGTCGCGTTCAAGCCTTTGTCGGTGGCAATGTTCGGGTTTTTGCGCGCCTCTTCGAGCACTTGCAGCAGATCAAACTCCTCGACCACCGTCCAAGTGGCTCGCGTCTGCTTATCCTCATCTGCGTCCTTGGGTAGCTTTTGGCTGCACGCTACTACTCTCCTTGCCCATGGTCTGGGGTTGTCTGGCTTTTAGCTTGTTGGGTCTTCAGGATATTGAGAAGTGTGAAGCGTCCAGCACTATGAGTGTGTCACTAATACAAGGGGAAATCACTCTGGATGATAACATTACAAATACGAACGTAAGCGTTTGGAGAAGGTGATTCCGCTCGAAATGGGTGCTACCTTGTTTTCCAGTTTGGGGAAGTTAATGTAATTTCATGAAGATAGTGATATTCTGAGTTGAACGTGTTCGCGACATCTTTTCAGCCTGGAAAGCTATTATCTCTCTAAAATCCCTATAATCTTCCCATCGCGAACATACCCTACATGAAGACATGCAAATATTGACCCCAATCAGTTATTTTGGTAGGACAAATGGAAGGACCAACATTTAGCGCGTGATCCTGACGCCAATATTGATAGTTACAGAAACGTTTGCCCATGTTCGTATAGCTATGTCTTTCTTCTTTCCAATGAGCTATCACATTATAGTCTACCATCGTCCATTGTGGTGTTATACCCGTTTGAGTAAGTGTCCTTAATAACATATCACATATACTTTTTTCTAGCTGATAGGACAAAATTAATTAATGAAGTACCCCTGATGGCTACATAATGATACTGTGTGTGATATGTTATAACGAACACTAATCATTTTGATGGGAAATTTGCTAAATTTTGCCGATTCGTCTTAGCTCCTAGGACAAAAATGTTGTGTGTGCTGCACCAATCTTCGTTTTGGTCATTTTTACTGTGAAAATCTGATTGGGTTTAACGAGGACACGAACACCCATTGTTTATGCTCTGCGAAACAAACTATGTGCGTATAAACGTACTAAGCAAAAGTAGAACTCTATGCGATATTGTACATTACTACAACATATATTGACAAGTAAAGAAAATAGGCGAAGGTAGAGGTTTCAACGAAAGATAGGATGGTAGAGAGAGAAATGATTTCTATACATGGACAATGAAAAATAGATAGAGTATGGAGACTTTAGAGATCAGAAAAGGCAAAAATTGTAGGATAGGTAGAGACGATAAACACAAGTAATACATGTATAACCGCAATAGAGAAGGTAGAGAAGGAAATAAATAGAGATGATAGTGAACCTAAAAATGAATATGAAAAAGGTTTTGCGGATACGGATGATAAGAGGTGGTAGGATAAACATACCAGATGCATATAAGGAAAAGCGTAAAAGGCCACATAAATGACAGCAGATAAGGGAGGTAACACACAGAGGTGGGATAGAGAATAACGGATTGGTGTGGTGAAGAATGGTAGGTAGATAAATATATCAACTATAAAATTTGAAATAAATAAAAATGAAAGGTAGATAAGGTAAAACAAGAGGAAAATGAAAAAGTGGGGAGGTAGAGACATTGGAGTGGTAAGGGAAATATAGAAATAGTAGAGAAAAATTATGAAGATGTTTACGCTTGTTAATAGGGTGTGTGAATGATATAAAAGGTAGATATATTATTAGGGATGTAACACTTCAAATCGTTCCAATTGGCCCCTTGGATCGTTCGGATTTGATCGGCATCTGATCGCGTTGCAACACTGACCAATCGACACGATTATAATCGCCAATTTATCTGACCGATTGCGATTAAAAACTACTGTAATATTTAAGGGTTTGACGTTCTTCAGATACTGCATATTAGACAGGTGTAAGGCAAATCGTTTCGACTCCGATTGAATCGATCTTGAGGGGTTATCCGGACCCTGATAAATCTCATCATCCTCTCTGTATGCTTCCAGCGTGTCGCAATGGATAGCACGGAAGACCAGGCCGTCGACCACGACGAGACCGCTGCGCCCGTAGAGGTGGTTGGGTCAACGTTGAGCGAGCAGCAGCATCGAAAGCGGTCAGACGTTTGGCCGTTTATAGAAGATATTGGCGATAGTACGTACTCAAGCAAGCGTTGGGCTAGATCTTCTAAGTCCCAGATTTGAAGCTCGAAAGCTCACTCTACCAGAAAAATTCACTTAGAAAAGACTCATGTTAATAAATATAGAAGGGCTAATTCCTCTCGTCGAAGAATTCTAGTCGATTATTGGAGCCGATTAACCGCTAACCGCCCCTTCCCCGGTAGTCTCGAAATCGCTCGGATGCTCTCACCCACCCGAAAATAGTATTGACGGTCACCGTACGGGTGTGAGTATTCCGGGTAGACTCCTTCGGCCACCAACTGCAATCTCTGCTTGAAACAAAAGTTGCCATCACCGCGAAGTAGTCTGGTCACGGTCTGGGTTCGTGGAAGCCCCTCGAGACTTCGCATCCACCGACAAACCTCATCGCTCTTTGTTTTGGAGTGCATCATCGAGTCTCTGTGAACGAACCAGCGGTCCAGTTCCGAAACAAATGTTTCGCTGGCAAATGTTGTCGGATCATCGAGCCCAAAATTCTCATCGATCATCAGGTCCATCGCCTCACCAAGTGCGATATCTTGATCCTCCTGTTGTGTCTCTGGGGTGTACTCACTTCTCGTGGATGTGTCTCGAAAGCTGTGCAATATTCGGCTTCATTTTCTTCGTGAACGGTTTGTTTGGTGTCACTGATATCCTTATTGCCTCTTGCTTCATCAATGTTACTCGAGGGTCAAGGAGAGCTGCAATCTTGGCCAGGCGATTTTTCACTAGGTCTTCATACCCATCCAGTTTGGACTTAAACGCAGAAGCAAATGCTGATGTATATCGTGATGTGGTACTGACAATGACTTTCGCGCATGTTTGGAGACCATCGAAAGTACAACGACTGCTATGCCGAACTTTAGATAGTTTTTCCCTGACATCAAGGTAGTAGCTGCTTTTACGGGCGTTAAGAAGCGATAGAACTCCGTGAGAGTAACACAGGCTTCGTGTGGGATTGTAACGGTCATGCGGCTATCTGGAGCGATCTTGAAATAAGTATATCCTGCGTGAAGATCGCGAATTCGTCGCTGCAACTCTTCGATAGGTTTTCGAAGCTTGATTGCTGTCATTACCATTTCCCATGTACTATTCCTATTCGTGACGCAATCAAGTTTGGGTTGCCGGAAGGCGACATTCAGCGCCACACACAAGCGTCGAAGAGCTTCACAAACCGACGGGGCTTCTGAGAATTTTTCCATGATGTCACGAATTACGCTGGCATTACTGTCGACGACTGGGCACGTGCGCTAGACAGCGGACTTGAAATTTGACGAAAGGGGGAAGGACGTCGTCTTTCATTACAGTCGACGTGGAGACAGATAAGGGGATGGTGGTTTCAAGTTGATCGCAAATTCGGTTTGGCTGCTTGTTTTTGATCGTATCCACCATGGTGCTATTGTTGGAGACGTTATGGGCTATTACTGCCCACATGAAATTCAGCAGCTCGCATCCATTGCACAAAAAGCGACGAAAAGATGGTCAGAAAGACGAGCGCCAGTGTGAAGATATTCAACTCTTTGGAAGGCCAAAATAAAAGACCGCATATTCCAGCTCTCGTCCATCCAGTGCGAAGTTACCACCATACAGCCGCGGTTGGCGGCTGACGTCTACATGTCGGTCGTGACGCTTGTACGGCGGCCTGCGATTTATGTGACCAGCGTGTTCCTTACCAACGCTTTTTCGAATATCCATTTCGAATAAACGCGCCGCCGGATAGTTTGGCGTACTGACACCTTATGTGACTGTTGTGGCGTATTGCAAAACGCAATGAACGTTTTTGCACTACCATCGCAAACGGCTGGGAGTTTTCGATCACCCAGTCTACAAGTGCCGCATCAACTTGGTAAGCGTAACTCTTTGCTTCTGCTACGCTGGTCATCACAGCGCACCAATGTTCACCATCGCAGTTTATGGGCAGGAGAACGCGCTGTAATGACAGCGGCTTCAGTGTTTTTGCTAATTTCTTGGTGTTCGAACTGATTGATCCTTCCGCAACAACTAAGAGGCTCGTTGGGTGGATACGAATGACATCTGATCGAGATCCAAAGAGCTTGTCTTGAAGGATGTTGATGGTTGACTCGCCAATTAGATGCTTGCCAGTTATATCCAAGTACGCAATCTAGCAGGAAAAACACATTAACATGTCGTCATCTGGCCTTCTAAAACTTACATCGCATACCTGGGGCGACAAAAGTAAAAGAGACGCTACTTTCCTCTCGATGAGTTGTTTATTCGGAACGATGAAGCCGCAGTGAATGTCTGTGTCAACTTGCGAAACAAAATTTAGAACTCTAGTGACAGCAGTGAAAGCTTGCTGAGCTCTGTGCCAGCCCTTCATTGCCAAGATTGTGTCCCTGGTGAATATACCGACACTGCGGATCTCCAACATGACGTCCTTTTCTGCTAGTTTTTCACCTGGCGCTGGGACGAGGAATCCTCGGGAAAGTACATCTTGAGTACTTCGTCGGGCAAAATTTCGCGGATTGCTGAAGCTTTCAAAATAATGCGGGGCTTCACCGACGCCAATGTCCAAGCAACTATTTTGGGTTTATGTGAAATTTTGAATTCTTAAAAATTATTGCCGCCGCGTACGTTGTACAGCCACACATTTCGCGAGGCAAGACTCCGCTTCGGATCATTCCTTACTGCAATACCATCATCAATATGAGTAACCTTTGTAACCACCGGCGCATCCCCTGCATCCGGCCTGGCCTCTGCTGGCTGGTCATCCTCCTCCTCCTGCTCTTCCTCCCCGTCCTTATCGACCCCCCGCCTCCTCCTAACCACTCTTACGGCTTTCGTCCACAACATCCAATTTGTTGTATGTTTTATTTCGGCGTTGGAACCAGCGATATAACCTGTTGAATTAGCAACGTCACAACCCACATCTTCAACCAGCGTCATCATACTTCGTGTAAGAGCACAAGCCTCGGACGCTTTCCGCTGGGCATGTCGTTTTTCCGTGGCATTAAACGCTTCACATGTCGTAGCGCAGCTAGATGGAGAGTGAAAAATCTGCCACCTCCAAAAGCGGCTGTTAGTCCATTGGGTTTGAAAGTGTGCCACGGAGTATCTGAGACTTGGTTATGTTTTCCAATCGGCGATCAATCTATCTTTCACAATACTGTATTATTTAGTATAACTTGTAGTAAAGTGCGCGTCCATAATGCCATAGAAAACGGAGACACCCGGCCCTGCATCGAGGTGCTTCGTTCTATTATGAACATTATACAGTACGTGAAAGAAAACACATAAAATTCTTGCTATCGCTGGACACCGGTACTCGCTGGAGAGCATTTAATTGGGCGTCATCTGCATTTCCCATTTCCGCTTCAACACGTATGTGGTGACGGCGGTGAACCGAACTCGCCTAGGGTGTATAGGCGCAGCGCACTTCGGACGACGTCCAGAGATTAGATCCAGGTAGCTTCCCGGCTGAGGTCCTTGGCCCACGTGAAGTACCCCAGGACCAGCGATCTGATCCTGGGCGGCGTGTGCTCCTTGTGGCAATCCCCTTACGGTCCGTTTAATCTGGAGTATCCACCCACCTGACTCAGGCAGAAAAAGTTAATTATGAGGCTGGTTCTGACACTCACTTCCCCGGAACGCTGTCCCTAGCGAGAACCAGGTCAAAATACAACTGGGATATGGAATAGATGGGACCTGGTTTTGCCGAGCGCCCCACCTAATTTGGACTTGATCTAGGTGGAGCTCACACGGATGACCAGTCCTAGCCGGGCGTGCCCTCACGGGAAAAGCTTTCCGCAACAGTCGACGCCTGAGACCCCACGGGGATCAACAGGCACTTGTGCTTTAGACGGCAAATTGAACTCTGTTTATGGTTTAACCTAATTACTATGGAAATTTACCTTGTGCGCCGATTTGACTTGATTTTCGTATGAAGACTTGCGGTCAGCGGTTTTAGATCTCGCGACCCTCTGCGGCAGTGACCTTTGAGTAGGCGACCCTTGGTTTGGCGACTCTTCGATTGATATCCTGAAAGATATGGCGTGAAACTCCCGTAGAAGCAAGGGGTTTTACCCTCATAAGCCCAGGCACCTGATCCAGGTGGTCTGATCCAGGTGCAACTTGTGATAATGGCTGATCCAGGTGACTTCTGTGACTTGTGAACACTTGACGTGACTATATGCTCCTGAAACATCTTGGGTACAGAGTACCAACCTCAGGTGACTCCCGATCCAGGCAACGTGATCCAGGTGCCCTGATCCAGATATCACTTGCGACGACTGATCCAAGTGGCTCCTGGCTTGTGGACACTGGAGGCGACTGTGAGCCTGAAACATCTTGGGTTCAGTATACCGATCCCAGATGGCTTCCGATCCAGGTGCTTGGTGGCTCAGAACTTGACGACATGACGTGGTCCAGGTCCAAAACTTCTGTTTCACGGTACAACACATAAGTTCTACCTAGATCTGGACTCAGTTGTCTTGGTTCAGGTCAAAGTGTTCTGGATCACTATGGTGATACGCCCGCGTCACTCCCCAGGTTCAAGTTGAACTCCACAACTCTACACCCACCGTTGATAACATCCGGTCAATCAGAGGTCAGATTCGGGGCAGCCGCAAAACGGCAGAATTGCATCGTGTCACGTAACTGGGTATTAAACAATCGGCGGTTAAATTTTGCTACGCACGATAATGCGAGCTCGTACTCTTGCGCTAGAAATCCCTATCGCAGCAAGGTGATACGTTCTTGACCTATCCGAAAACCCGCAAGTAAGGAAAGGATACCATAGATTGCTGAGCTTGAAAGTTGTGTCAGTGTGAAACAGCTTGAAAATGTTCATCACCACTTAGTAGGTAGATTTACTCCAGAAGTCTAATAGTTGCAACACCAAGAATGAAAGGGCTCTCGTCAGAACCCTTTCCAATTCGAGGGAATCCGTCCTCATCATCCACGGGTCCGAAGATAATGCTTTATCAGGGTTAATGCCAGCAGAGTAAGGGAATTCCTTCGCCAACGTCTTCATATCTAGACAGGTATTGCGAGTCAAATCAGCCTTTCCTAGGCGTTTAACGCAATCTGCAATTTGTTGTCGTGATGGTAAGCCTGGTGGCGATGTAGGAATGTCACTCGAACGGCAGAGGTTGCTCCAAATATGTCTCGGCTGCACTCCACATGAGTCCATTTTAGTAACGTATTCCTTCACCTCAGCTGTGATAGAAACACGATGTGGCCCAAAACACCCTTCATCTCCACGAAAGTGCGCCGGGTCATTTGTGAATGTGCGCTAGGTTGACTTGCACTCCTACATGTTCCATTGCATACCACACCACGTTGACCACCTCCACGTTCTTCCTCTATTCTTACACATGCAAGGTTAGTACATGTCATTCGGCGTTCAATCATGATGTGTTCACCCACGCACAATTTGTAATCTTTAATCTCGCGGGTCACGTAAATGGCAGAGTAGCAGAAATTGGACACACGATGCTGTATAAATTCCCGGCTGGAATATTTCGCTGATATAGTCCTTCACTCTATTCTGCGTGGTATTCTGCGGGCGAAGAATAAGCGAGAAGTGTACGAATCAATTCCAGGCTATAATTATTGGTGGAGACGGCAACGTATTCACATTAATCTGACAGTCAAGTTAATGTGAACGGGGTCAGATTAATGTTTACTACCGTACGTTTTGCGTACATGTTGTTGACGTCCACAAATCATTTTATTGGGACCCAAACCGCCTCTTTTTATTTTGCTCGCGCCCAAACCCACTTTGTTTTCGCACCAAATCATGTTTGCTCGCACCTCGGTCTCTTTTGTAAGTAAATGCCCCTTTGTAATCAAATGGTAGCGAAAGCTCCCCATTTTCCCAAGGAATTGAATAGCTAGCCCCCAACAAACATTTGTCCTATAAGAACAAAATCGGATCGCCGGCGCTGAGAATCTACAAAAGTTTGTCCTTAACTGCGATTTTAAGAACAAAAGATGTTGAAAATTGTACAGGCCGTTTTAACAATGATTGCCTGACTCAACCAGACCATTTTTCGTAGTGGGTCGAAAACAAATTTTACCAAAATAAATATGAGGCATCATTAAACTGTGCCATTTCATCCTGCCAGGGTATAAAAACATGGTGGGCTAGGTTTTGCTGTAGAACTAGCGTCCATTCAACTTATATTGCATGATATGTAGGAAGTGGCTAGTTCAAAGTTTTGCAAAATTGTCGGTATGTCTCTAAGCGTTTCGTATAAATGATGACGTCTTAGCCAAAATTAGTTATACATGTCTAATCACCGGACTTTCAATATTGCCTATCCGTTTGCGTTCAAGTTTATATTCAGGTGTAGCGCCCTGGATGCCCGCTAAAAACGGCTTCTTGGGGGAAAAAATGGCCAACTATTCTATCGTTTTTGACATGTTATATGTTCAGAAACTATTATTATTTTGCTTAGACAACTAGATACGACATAGGTAGCCCAAGAGCAACAATGTTGTGTGAAAATAATCTCAGTCGAATAATAATTAATAACCAAAACAGATCCGATCATGCCGCTCTCCCCACTTCTCTTAGATAAACGTCAATTCACTGGCATAAACATACTGTGAGCTAATTTACAAAACTGGAGATTTTTGGCTTGACACTCAGAAAACAGTAACGAATTTGCCAGGGTTTCATTTGACTTGAGATCATTACGGTTGTGATGTATTTTTGTCCTAAAATTAAAGACAAACTTCATTTTCTGCCGTGTCGTTAGGGATAGTTTTGCGCGAGCTGCTCAACGAATATAGTGATTGAACGATACAGCTAGCACGTCGGAGTGCAGAGCTATCTTGCTGTGTTAGTTGTATATTACCGGTATATCCGATGATACTGTATTGAGATCAAGCGAGCCTCCCGGAACTTGGTCCTTATTTGTCCTTAAGAAAATCTTGTTGGGGTTTGCGATACAAAAGCCTAGAAGTCAACTGAGAGGACCAGAAAGCTAAAACAACTCCACAGAGGCTAAAAACCAAATGACCCAGAACGTGTTACGTTAACGCTTTTGAAATCCCGCTACCACTTACGACATTGCTCGTGCAAGGATCTAGACGCACTTTCCTTTCCCATACTTGCCACGAACCGCGATCGGAAAATACTTCGTAACCTTCTAGTTCGCCAGGGCCACATCGCGGATCTTGCACGTCAGCGCGTACGTGTTGACGGCGTCCTGGTACTGGCAGCGGATGTCCTTGCCCTCGCCGTGAACCGCCTTCAGGAACTCGCGGTCCTCCGTCAGGTACATGTCATCTCCAGGGAACTCAATCGTGAGCTCCTCGTCGCTGTCGCCCTGCAGCACCTTGAGCGTCGGCCTCTCCGAGTACGGCTTGACCACGTTGATGCGCAGGCCGTCGGCCATGAGCTCCAGCGACGCGTCGTACGCCTCGCCCTGCAGCAGTGCGCCGTGCACCAGGTTGCCCAGCGCGCCGCTCTTGAAGTACCAGTTGGCCACGTGCGCGCGTGGCACGCGGTTGGCCTCGGGGATGATCGTCTCGTCCACGGGCACCTTCTCCAGGTAGCCGATGTCGCCCGGCGTCAGACTCGCCTTCACACTGCGGCTGTAGACCGTGTCCATGTCGACCTCGCCCACCAGGTAGCGCGAGATGTCGGCGAAGTGCGTGGCCTGCTCCACGATGGGGCCGCCGCAGTGCGCCGAGTTCCACCAGAACGGACTCGGGATGGCGGCGTACGTGCAGTTGTAGCGCGCCATGAGGCACACCACCTGCTTGCCCTGCAGCAGCTCTTTGATCTTCTCGCCGAACAGCGAGTAGCGGAACATGTAGCCCACCGACACCACCAGGTTCTTCTCCTTGCGCAGCGCCTCCACCTCGGCCGCGTACTTGGTCACCTCCTCGACGGGGGCGTTCGACAGCGGCTTCTCGAGGAACAAGTGGGCCCTGGCACGCAAGCACTGCAGCTCCAGCGGATACTTGTAGCAGCCGTGGAACGACGGTGGCACACCGATGAACACGACCGTGGGCTTGACCGCGTCCAGCATCTCCTGCAGGTCGGCGTAGACTTCGGTGTTGGCCCACACGTGGGCGAACTCCTTGTTGGCGCGGCGAGCGTCCACCTTCTCTTGGGCTTTGGCGGTCATTGGATCCACGACGGCCACGATGACGGCGCCGAGCTTCTCAAGACGCGAAGCGTGGTCCCAGGGTCCTTCGGCGCCTCCGAAGTTGACGGCACCGGCACCGACGAGGGCAACACGCGTTCCAGCGATGGCGGTCATATTGACTTGGGTTGTGAAGAGCTTGGGTTTGGTGTTTGTTGCTTGACGGAAAATCCGGAAATGCGGTCGATGCTGCAGATATGCTCCCGTAGATCTCTGCTCCTTTGAGTTTATCTGCGTCTAATTGCCACCGCCTGTGGAGCACTAGCCATCTTACCAATCTTTATGAAAGAGGTTCTAGTGAGCGTGCTGCCGCTGGTTCAAGCATCGAGAGATTGCGCGGCTGCGGATGATGATGTAGTCGGGTGTGTTTCTGAACCAGGTCTCCCGCTTGAACAACCGCCAAGGGATTCAGTTTAATGCGGGATCAGACAGATATCTGTCTGTACGAAGGTAAACGTGTTAACGGATTGCTTCCACTTGCCCTTTTTCCCATCGCGCCGCATCATCGGCTTGGATTACAAAATTGAAGTTGGGACTGAAATTGTTGATGGAGTTTCCGATTCTGAAGTGTTTATGAAGTTTCCGACTGACGGGATCTGTTAACACCACACAGTCTGCGGATCCTGGTCTGGTCTGTGTTTGCCGTTGGACAGCTTGTCAAAATTTCAGCGCGTCGATCCGAGCCATCTTCAACTCGTGCAGAGACCACAGGTGCCCAAACAGCAGCGGCACCTTCGCGTTAGGGAGTTCGGTTGACACCTCCGCACTACAGGTTCATTCGAACATTTTCCTCTTCCAAGTAAAGCTCTTTTCCCGCCAAAACTAATATCAATGGCGTCCGGCGCTGCCGACACGACTATCAACGTCCTCGCGACCATCGCCACCGCGTGCATCTTCTTCAGTATGATCCCCGGCATGTACGTCGTACACAAGAAACGAAGCACCGCTGGCGTCAATTTCTACCCACTCGCCATGATGTTCGGTCAGTCCATGGGCTGGGTCATCTACTCCCTCGCGGACCATTCGTTCTTCCCGGTGGGCGCCGTCAACTGTCTCGGCGCCGTTCTCGGCGCGATTTTCGCTGGTGTTTTCATCATGCACGAGAAGGAATACCGTGTGCGCTACTCGATGTTCTTCGGCGCCATATTAGCGGTCATCATCGCCATGTTATTGTATCGGTTCTTGGGCACGCAGAGCGACGACACGATCGCCAAGGTTTTGGGCTACTTCGCCGATGTCATGGCGATCATCATGTTCGGTTCACCGTTGATTCTCATGGGCGACGTTATCAAGACGAAGAGTTCGGAGATCATCGCAGCACCTTTGGCATTCTCAGGTCTTGCAAACGGTGCTCTATGGACAACCTACGGCATCATGCAGACGGACTACTATGTGATGGTGCCCAATGCTATCAGCACTTTGATGTGCTTCATTCAGGTGATGCTCGTTCTCATCTTCCCGCGCCAAGCAAAAGGCAAGAAGGCTCAGCTCTTGGGTGGCTTTTCCGAATCCAGCCCGGCATAAACGCCCGAACCTCATCTTGTAGCACTGCCGCTAGCATGCTGGTTTAATGAACTATTTTTTTGTTGTCATTCAAGAGCTAATTGTTTCCCTTCGCCTTCGCCTACTAGTATATAAAGTAGCCAGTGGGAGACATTTTTTTACACAGTGTAGGTGTAGCAGGAGGCATGCGGTTTAAGGTGAGGCTCCAGGCTCTTACTCCAGCTTCAAACACGCCCAGACGAATGCCTTCGGCATTCCAATGATATGAAACCATTTGTGCCAGCTTTGTTGACACTTCATTTCTGAATTTGAGATTATGAGTAGTGCTGTGATTATGTTGTCAATATCGATGGGGGAAAGGTGAGGTAATCCCAGACAAAGCCTTAGCACCGCTCAGACTTCAACGAAAGGCTGGCACTGCGCCAGGGCCTGCCAGCCAGGAGCGTGTCCGCCTCAACCCAGCAATGTTGAGTCATAGTGAGGAAAATGATCCAATTGTCGTAGTTTGCTGCATGCGGTTGAAAATTCAACCACGAGCATTTTTCTTGTGGTCTGGTACTAGTGACGGCACTGCAAAACTACCTCTCATTTGTATGCTCGAAGTTGAAGTTGATCTCGGACCCACATTTTATTGAGAAGCGGCTTGGAATGACAGCGATCTCTAGACTACGGTTGTAGATCCCTTCTGCCATCAAGAGCACGAGTTCGATAACACACAAAGAGAATCATAATTGGTACTACGTGGGTATACATACTCACAGCCTCCGAGCAAAACATGAAATTTATTACGCCTCAACGTCCACCGACAGCTTCTCGGAAAGCTCAGCCTTCTTATCGCTACCCCGGCTACGAGGGAACACCATTACCAGAATGACTTGGACCAGACACAGCAGACCACTGATAGCATTGGGCACCAGCACATAGTAGTCCGTCTGCATGATGCCATACGCCGTCCACAGCGCGCCGTTGATAAAGCCCGATACAGCCATGGGCGCCGCAATGATCTCCGAATTCTTCGTCTTGATGACATCGCCCATGAGAATCAACGGTGAACCGAACATGATGATCGCCATGACATCGGCGAAGTAGCCCAAAACCTTGGCGATCGTGTCGTCGCTCTGCGTGCCCAAGAACCGATACAATAACATGGCGATGATGACCGCTAATATGGCGCCGAAGAACATCGAGTAGCGCACACGGTATTCCTTCTCGTGCATGATGAAAACACCAGCGAAAATCGCGCCGAGAACGGCGCCGAGACAGTTGACGGCGCCCACCGGGAAGAACGAATGGTCCGCGAGGGAGTAGATGACCCAGCCCATGGACTGACCGAACATCATGGCGAGCGGGTAGAAATTGACGCCAGCGGTGCTTCGTTTCTTGTACGACGTACATGCCGGGGATCATACTGAAGAAGATGCACGCGGTGGCGATGGTCGCGAGGACGTTGATAGTCGTGTCGGCAGCGTCGGAAGCCATTTTGGTCACGAAAGCAGGGAACTTGTCGGTGGTACTCGAAGACTGGCAAAATGGAGAGTGTGGGGTCCAGCGGGATCGGACAGGACTGCTTTCTCTTTGTTGATCGAGCGGCCATTGTGTCGTTTGATGAGTAGATGCAGTTAGTTTTGAAGACCGGACGACTTGCGTGCGGCTGCTGCTCGCTTCAACACGTTGATAGTCGCGTCGTGATGCGTAAAGGGCGGTACCGCAGCGCTTCTTGGCTGGCAGTCAGGAGTCCACTTCGCCTGTGGTGCGCTTCAACGACCACCAATTGATGCAGACAAACATGCCAGTTGACCAACACGCATGACGTCACAGTCACGTGACATAGGATGAAGCCTTTCAGCGTGCTGTTTCCGGTTGCCTCTTTCGCTTGCCGTTGCCGCCGGCAGACGGAGGATTCACGACTATCCGCAGACAGAAAGCCCCGTGGTTGAAGTCTGTGCTTATGATCGGAGTTGCTGCAGCGATTTGAAAATGGCAATCGCAGTTTGCTGGTGACCATAGCTAAAGCTGTGACGAAGCCAGCGGTATCCGAAGCACCTTGAATCACACGTGACCAAACAAGTGCCGACGAACTTCAGTTACTTGCCCTTCGCACCGTCAGTGAAGCCTCAGCTTCAACCACGCGCATGTTGCCACCGTTTCCTTTTCAATGAAGCACCAATTCCTACTGCCATTCCCGGTTTTGCCGTCTCGTGCCGACAACTAAACCCAAGCTCTTCCTCAACCCAAGTCAATATGACCGCCATCGCTGGAACGCGTGTTGCCCTCGTCGGTGCCGGTGCCGTCAACTTCGGAGGCGCCGAAGGACCCTGGGACCACGCTTCGCGTCTTGAGAAGCTCGGCGCCGTCATCGTGGCCGTCGTGGATCCAATGACCGCCAAAGCTCAAGAGAAGGTGGACGCTCGCCGCGCCAACAAGGAGTTCGCCCACGTGTGGGCCAACACCGAAGTCTACGCCGACCTGCAGGAGATGCTGGACGCGGTCAAGCCCACGGTCGTGTTCATCGGTGTGCCACCGTCGTTCCACGGCTGCTACAAGTATCCGCTGGAGCTGCAGTGCCTGCGTGCCGGGGCCCACTTGTTCCTCGAGAAGCCGCTGTCGAACGCCCCCGTCGAGGAGGTGACCAAGTACGCGGCCGAGGTGGAGGCGCTGCGCAAGGAGAAGAACCTGGTGGTGTCGGTGGGCTACATGTTCCGCTACTCGCTGTTCGGCGAGAAGATCAAGAGCTGCTGCAGGGCAAGCAGGTGGTGTGCCTCATGGCGCGCTACAACTGCACGTACGCCGCCATCCCGAGTCCGTTCTGGTGGAACTCGGCGCACTGCGGCGGCCCCATCGTGGAGCAGGCCACGCACTTCGCCGACATCTCGCGCTACCTGGTGGGCGAGGTCGACATGGACACGGTCTACAGCCGCAGTGTGAAGGCGAGTCTGACGCCGGGCGACATCGGCTACCTGGAGAAGGTGCCCGTGGACGAGACGATCATCCCCGAGGCCAACCGCGTGCCGCGCGCACGTGGCCAACTGGTACTTCAAGAGCGGCGCGCTGGGCAACCTGGTGCACGGCGCACTGCTGCAGGGCGAGGCGTACGACGCGTCGCTGGAGCTCATGGCCGACGGCCTGCGCATCAACGTGGTCAAGCCGTACTCGGAGAGGCCGACGCTCAAGGTGCTGCAGGGCGACAGCGACGAGGAGCTCACGATTGAGTTCCCTGGAGATGACATGTACCTGACGGAGGACCGCGAGTTCCTGAAGGCGGTTCACGGCGAGGGCAAGGACATCCGCTGCCAGTACCAGGACGCCGTCAACACGTACGCGCTGACGTGCAAGATCCGCGATGTGGCCCTGGCGAACTAGAAGGTGGTGCTTACGCCATGCAAGTAGTTGTAGTAAACGTTTGAACTGTTTTCCGCTTCGAGTTGAGTGTTAAATAAGCGCCGTGCGTTCAACTACTGCGACGCGTTCTCCATTATTCATGTCGAGCAAGTTGCAACGAGGCCATTCAACAACAACCCCTTGCTGATAACTCGGATATTCCTACAGAAAACACTTTCAGACCTAGTGTCTATCTCCAACGGCCAGACTCCGGAGCGCGGCCACCTTCACGAGAGGAGCCCTCGCGGTCGCCAGCACGCGGCGGGCGGTAAGAACCTTCACGCTGCGAACGGCCGAAGAAGCGGTCGTCGCCTTCCCGGTCGCCGCCGCGGCGGAAGGATCCCTCGCGCTCTCCGTCCCGGTCGCCACCACGACGGAAAGATCCTTCACGGTCTCCGTCACGGTTGCCCCAACGGGAGCCTTCCTCACGGTCGCCGCCACGACGGAAAGAGCCCTCACGGTCACCATCGCGCTCACCGCCAAAGCCACGGCGAAGACCACCACCTTCACGGTTGCCCCAGCGAGAGGCGCCCTCCTCGCGGTCGCCACCAAAGCCACGGCGAACACCACTGTCGCGGTCACCGTCACGACGGAAGCTATCGCGGTCGCCATCGCGGTTGCCCCAGCGAGAGCCACTTTCCTCACGGTTACCGAAGTTACGACGCAGTCCACCTTCACGCTCGCCGCCGAGAGGGCGACGGAGGCCGCCGCCCTCGCGTCCGTCACGGTCGCCAAAGCTGTCACGCGCTGACGGTGCAGGACCACGGCGCTCCCAACGACCCTCAGGTGCAGCAGTCGGCGCACGGCCCGACGCGCCACGGTTGACATGGGTCCATCCACCCTCCTCGTCACCACGGCGGTCGTCATCACGGCCACGGTAGGAGTCACGGTCACGGAATGCGCCGCTGAGGCCACGAGCACCAGCGCTGCCGAAACGACCGTGGCTGCGCTCTTCAACACGCTTCTCCTCTTCCTCGCGCTCACGCTGAGCACGCTCCTCATGCTCCTTCTCCTCAGCAATGCGGCGCTCCTCAGCTTCCTCCTCCTCTTGACGACGAAGCTCTTCTTCGACCTCTCGCTGGCGCTGGCGTTCACGCTCGGCCTCCTCCTCGCGGCGAATGCGCTCCTTCTCCTCTTCCTCCTCACGCAGACGCTGCTGCTCTTCCTCGTAGCGCTCCTTGGCGTGAGCCACACGCATGTTCAAACGCTCCAGCATCGCCTTCTTCTTCTGCTCTTCCGAGGCCTTCTTGTACTGCTCCACGCGACGAGCCTTGTGCGCCGCCACAAAGTCCGCGTTCACCTGCAGAGCCGGAGCTAGACGAGCCTTTTCCTTAAGCCCGTGAGCGTGTTCATCCTTAGCGCGCTGCAGCTTAGCAGCAGACTCTTCCTCGTAACGCTTCAGAGCCTCGGCCTTAGCCTCGGCGGCCTGGCGCTGCAGAATAGGCTGCTCCTCCTCGCGAGTGGCGCGCACAATGTAGTCCAGACGACGAGCGTTTTCGCGCAGTTTTGCTGTGCAGTCTCCTTGGCTTTACGAGCCTTTTCCTTGGCCTCGTTCAGCACCTTCTCCTTGTCGATGGTAGCCAGCTCCTTGTCGCTGATATCCGTGTGGCCCAGCTTGTCCAGCATCTGCCGGGTCTCCTTGAGCTTGATTTCATCCTGAATCTTCTGCTTCTTTTCAGCCTCGCGACGACGAGCCTCCTGGGCAAGACGCTCCTGCTCGATCTGCGCACGACGCTTCTCGAACTCCTGGCGCTTCTTCTCCAGCGACTGAAGTTTCTCCTGCTGCAGCTTCTCCAGCTCCTCTTTCTTGCGCTCAATCACCTCACGACGAGCGAGCATGGCCGAGCGCTCTTTCTGCATACGGGCACGAGTGGTCTCAAAGAGCTTCTTCTTCTGCTCTGCGCGAACGGATGCCGAGGTGGCGGCAACAGTAGGGACCTTGCTCATGGCACGGGACAGACGCTCGCCCAGAAGCGTGAGCTGAGCGGCGTTCGCCTCCAAATCCACAGCATCCGTAAAGCGAATGCACTGCTCGACGTGGTCGATGCGGATCTTGGTACGCGTTTGCGCAGAAGTCACAGCATCGGCAGAAGACGTCTCTGCGTTGTTGCTGCCGTGTGCCGTCGCATTGCGGCGATACATGCTCGACAAACTCGGAGCACTCGCGTGAGCCACAGTGCTCAGGCTACGGGAACGCGCAATGAGCGTCTCAATCTCCTCGTAAGTGACATCCAGGCCCACAAAGATCGAGCGCAGGTGAGCAATGGTCACACTAGCGTACACGCGGGTCAGCTGGAACAGGACACGACGCACGACAAGGCGCTCCACACCGTCCACGTAGGCCTTGGCAAGAGGCTCGCTGCGAAGGGTGGACAAGAACGGCTGAAGCTGCTTGACGATCTGCAGCGGGTCCACTACCTCCTGCTCCACACGCTTGAAGATCTCGCTGGTGGCGGTGGAGGCCTTGGGCAGCAGCCCAGCAGCCTCGATGTCCTCCAGCAAGTTGGCACGTGTCGGGGTGGTTGCAAAACCCAGCAGAGCGGCCATACGCGAGTTCTTGTCACGAGCAGAAGAGGAGAGCGAGCTCTCGGCCATCTGAGCGGCAGTCTCCTCACTGCCCAACACGGACGAAGACGCTTCAAAGTCCAGCAGCGGGATAGACAGAGCGGCGAGCACGACGCGGGTTGCCATCTCCTTCTGCTCTTCCTCGGACACCAGCACGGGCAACTCCTGCAGCGCCTGCGAACCGGCAAGGCCTTGCAGCCAGCCACACGCAGCGAGTACCACTTGTACAGCGCGTAGGCGTGGAAGAGGTGGTTCTTGGACACTTGGAAGATCTGCGCCAGCTTCTCGTAGTACGTGACCAGCAGCTCCACACGCGGGGTCTGCTCCACCAAGTTCATGATGTTGTTGATGTCATCGATGGTGCGGAAGGCCTCCGAGAAGAGTTCGAGCTGCGTGGCGACCTGCAGTTGGCGGTAGCGCATCTCCAGCAGACGCTCGACGCTCTCGAGCGTGAATCCGTCCCAGCTGCGCATTTGGCGGGTGGACTGGCTGGTGGGGGCAGCGGCGTGCTTCTGCAGCGCGCTCAAGTGGTTGCGCATGATCTCGCACACGCGACGGAATTCGATCTTGCGCTGGTACTCCACGCAGAAGTCGAAGGCCTGCATGGCCGTGCTCTTGTAGAGCGGCTCGAGCTTCGAGTTGCTCTTGAGGATGTCGAGCACCGTGCGGTACGTCTCCCACATGAAGCGCAGCCACGGGACGACCACCTCGCGGTCCGTGCGGTCGCTCGAGCCTTCGAACGTCGTGGTGGACAGCATCACATCCTCGGGGTCTGCGCCGCGTCCAGGTCCACCTTGGCGGCGGCCAGCAGGTTCATCTCATTGCTCTGCTGCTTGGCAGCCGCCAGCTTCTTCTCGGCGGACGACACAAAGTGCTTGATGATGGTCTCGAGCGAGGCCGGGTTGTGCTGGATGCTCAGGTTGCGGTACTGGTGCAGGCCGTCCTTGGCCACACGGCCCATCTGCAGCTCAGACAAATGTCCAGGTACAGCGTCATGAGCTCCTCGTGCGTGGGCTGCCACGTGCGGTTCTTCTTGGCGATGAGCGCATCGTGCAGGATCTCGAGCGCCGAGTGCTTGGTGCGCTTCAGCACGCCGGCGTCCACGTTGGGGATGGCCAGCAGCTCACGCGCGCTTGAGCGCGTTCTCGGGCTTGTGGAAGAAGTGCGACATGGCCGGCGGAGTCTGGGGGGCCGTTGCGCGGAGTGTGAGCTTCAGGCGAAGATTGGCGACTGGTTGGCTGGCTCACAACGATCTGTCATCTGGATTGTCATTTTTCATGTGGTAGTCATCAGGTAGTCATTTTGCCTGTAGCTCTTGAGGATGTCGAGCACCGTGCGGTATGTCTCCCACATGAAGCGCAGCAAACTTCTGACGCAGTGCCAAAGTTCGACAAAACACGAAGGCGTGATACAAAGAGTTCGTGCACGAGCTCTAAGCTGACATCGTCGGCGTGTACTGTTACGTGGTCAACACCTTCAAGCATTTCCTCCTCTTTGGTACTGAGCTCACAGGTTTGGAGTCTGCCGTGGTCGAGGAACGTGAGCTTAGACTTGAAAATATTTACATTTTGTGAAGGCGAGTTGCTGTGAAGTATGTCCGTGGAAGCTGGGCGGCACAACAAGTGCCGTCATGTTCCTGATGAGTCTAGCTAGACTATGTGCCGAGCGTTTGCGCAGAAAGCTCTCCGTGAAAAGGAAAGTCGAGCTCATTGCTACTAGATCGCCCCAGCGATGAATGGATAAGCTCTAGTGGAACAGCGGAAGGTTCCAGTCCAACAACAACGAAGGTTTCTCATTGATGTAGGGCACCTCCTTGACTACGGGCCGTAAGCTTTAAAATTTTCCGTGCGTTAAGTTTGCTGCTTTCGACGTTGATTTCGCGCTTCGTGGCTGCCCTGACATCCGGTCCCACGAAACAAGTATACCGGCAACCTTATCTCTTAATGAGGCATCCAAGTCCCTGTGGAGTCGTTGCTGCATGAACCCACACCGCCAACGTCGACCCGACAACAAGATAAAGTGCTTTATCCTGCTCGCGATCGCTATCGCCTTGGCAGTTGTCGCAGACTACGTGACTAGCGACAGCAGTTGGGTCGACGGAGCAATGGGAGTTCTATTGCCGGTGAGGTTGTAAATACTGTCGACTCCGCTCTGAACGACGACAGCAACTCTGCTTCTTCGGTTGGCCGTGTCTCGATATCGCTACATTCGTAGCTTTTAATTTTGCTTTGTCTTGGTGTGTCCAGCACAACAGTACCTCCGTCCGTCAAAGACTTTGCAGCCTGGAATAGATGCTGAAGACCGCCAAGCCCGACATCATGTCTGGTCGATGCAGGCCCAAAGGAGAACGTTCTCTGAATGCCCTTGCAGCTATTTTTTCATCAGTAGCGATAAAGGCAGACGTCACCGAGAAGACTGCAAAAAGACGCTGAGCACCTGAGCGTTGAAACGGCCTTCTCCACGTATGCAACCTGCCAGTATCAGCTTTCGTTCCAGCCACTTGTCTGCTCGATCTTCCACCTCACTCGGCAATTTGCTCAGCCCTCCACCCACCACCAACATGGATCCAATGCGCGTTGCCAATCCATTGCGGAAACCGCTCGCGACTACGACTCGACCAAAGCTGAAGCTCCGTCGACGAGCCAAGTCGCCGGTGTCGTCGCTGTCGTCGCTGTCGTCGCTGCTCGCTTGCGTTCTCACGCGGAGCACTTCAAAATGGCTTTCATCCTCAACGAAGTTCTTTCCAACGACGACGATGCACAATCAGCAGAGTTCTCTTCTGCAATGGGCACCCAACCAGCCAGACCTCTCAATGTCTTCCGCACCGCGATTCGCTCGAGTGGAAAAGCAGAACGACGTGGCCGACAAAGCTGTCGTGGATGCTGGCGCCGATATTGAACTGCTGCGTTTTGGCCGAGACGGTCAAGGTCCCGCAAACATGGGAGGCCACCGAGGTTTTTAGCCGCGTCGTCGTATCCTTCATGTTGAAGCTGTTTGTGTTGGCCACGAGACTGACCGACAGAAATCACCAATCGACTCGCAAGTCAAGTACTGACGTTTCTTAACTCAAGCGAGAATAGCTTGTCGAAAAAATAAAACGCTCCTGTAATTAGTCCACAAGAAATACTAGTACCTCATTCTGCACCTGGAGAAGACATTGAAAGGGGGCGAGGTAAGCCTGAATCACATGGATTCACCACCTCACTGCTCCTTGGTGACACGCTTCCGCTCCAATTAATGATCGCGCCAGTCTTCCCAATCCACATTCAGGCTTCGCAGCGGTACTAGCTCCTTTCGAACACTGTTCAAATTCGTCATAAAGGAACAATTTCATCAGATATCCATCCCATCAGCTGAATGATATAAAGCCGGGCAGTACGTACGGGTTCCAGACGAGCTCGTTCTCGTTGTCAGGCTTCGTTTCCTTCTCCTGGGGCGATCCTTGATTTCCTTCGATAGAGACTGGAGTTCTGTGCTAGAAGTGGCATTGATATCCGCCTCCAAATTCATGGCATGCACCGCGCTCTCAGCGATCGCTTCATGGTGAAGGCGAGCAATTTCCTCGTCTTTCTGTCGTTGAATTTCCTCGCGCTGTCGCCGGCGTTCTAGGCTAGCAATTCTAGCATCCGACCACTACATCGAGATTCAGTCAACTACATGCTGTTAAGAAATTCAAAGAGGCACAAACCCACCTCGTCAGGGAATTTCTTTTGGTGGTCCGTAAGGTCCATCAAGCCCAAGTCGATCTCGTCGCATTGCTAAAATTTCCAGTCGCAACAGAAGCGATTGGTACCATAGCACTGTAGTGTCATCTAAACAAACCTAGCGTACCTCGAGTTTCTGCTCAATCTTGGCAGCAGCGTCCTCCTGCGTTAACAACATAGATAATGATCCTTCAGCCATAGCTCGAATACTCACAAGAAATCTACACATACCTCGTAGTCCAGCATGTTAGCGACTGCGTCCGAGAGCTCCGTCTTCAATTTATCCATGTCATGGATGAATTTCTGCCCAAACCAAAACGCAACACCCGTCAAAATCATCATAACACCCACCCTGCCATTCGCCCACACGTACATTGCGAACTTTCACCAGGCGCAGACAGTCCTCCGCTTTCTGCTTCACGTGCGATGACGCAGTGGTTCTGTCATTCTTGAGTTCCTCCGCGCTCTGGTACCTCGTCATCGTGTCGTTCAGCAATAATTGGTGTCTTTCCTTAATCTGTTGCTCCAAGTAGAGCACCACCGCCTTGTGGTGGTCAATTTTCTTGAGTACATCCAGCACCGGGTTGGCCGAGTGGGCATTGAGGCTCATCGGCAGTGAATTGGGCAGTTCCGCGACCTGGGGACCATTTTCTGGCAGCTCCTCCATATCTGCATCACTGCCTTCCTCATTCTCCGCCGCCGTTGAGTCAATGGCCGTAGCCACCTCCTTTAGAAAACTGGGCAAGTCTTCTCCGGTGCACTTCCACATTTTGAGCACTTGGTCGTCTGAAAAACTTTTTCTCGTGCCACAGCTCCAGCAGCCGCGTGACGTTCAAGCGATCCATCGGCGAGTTGCACACGAGCGCCACCGCCTCCTCCAGGTGCCGCTTGAACAGGTCCACGAAAACCAGATTTTTCTTGCCGGACTCGTCGAACAAACTCTTCTGCAGCACGTGGTTGGCCACGTACAGGAACGCCACTCGCTCCGACTGGAAGTCGCTGGCCCGCAGCGCCTGGATCCAGCTCTCCACCATCTCGCGCGCCTGGTTCTCGTCACCCGAGCGCTGTACGCGCATCATGCCGTCACTCACGGCCTCCACGCGCTCCTGCGTCTCGTCGAGCTCGTTCAAGTCGGCAAGGAATTCGTCCATGCTGTTCGGTCCAAGGAAATCAATGGAATGAGCAATTATACTTGCATTTTGTATTGGGATGTATCGAAATAATAGCTCAAATGGGTGGACCTCAGGAAGCTTTGACAACTTCCAGCATCGGAAATGCTTCACGACTCCATCGGAAGTCCATATATGTAGGCTTTATAAACACTCTGCTCGATATGCCAAAATCTAAAACGCCACAGCATGTTTGCCGAACGAGTTGCGCTCGTCGCTCATCCGCTGTGCGGTAGCAATGGGGACGGTGCCTGCCGGCCGCGGGTGGCCGCAATCCCGGCAGAATGCGGCGGTGGAGTCGCCGAACGGCATCCGGCACTTGACGCAGGACGTCATGGCCATCTGCGCCAATGCGCCGTTGGGTGCCACCGTCGACCGCGAGTGGGCGGAACTCATGGACACCGCCGAGATGCTGAACGGAGACGGCTGCGCTGCCGATATGGACACGCCCGACCGCGAGATTGACGACCGCGAGAATCCTTGTGCCGACGATCCCTTGGGCTTCTTCGAATACAACGACGTCGGCGTCGGTACGGGGTCAATTTTGGCGTGGGCTTCGAGTACAGTGACTTGGGCGTCGGGGCGGCCTTAGACTTTGTCTTGGACTTCTTCGAGTACAGACTGGATGGCGTTGGGGCCGGGGTCGTGTTCTTGGTCTTGCCGTACAGCATACCGCGCTCCGCCGGACTCGGCACATAGTTGGGATTACCGGTTCGGGAGAGGGCAGAGGCCGAGTAGAGCGACCCGGACTGCCGACCGTAAGGAGACGGCCGAGCGTACGCCGGGGACGGCGCAGCGTAAGCGGGCGATCTCACACGACTGCCTTTGTTGCCCATGATCGATGCTGCGTCGGCTGGTTGGTCGAGTTTTTCAGAATGGGGTCACTTCGGGCCGGAGCGCAGTTCCGCATGGCGAGATCATAGCGGATAGCCCCCAGCGCGCAGTCCATCAAGAAGCGTACAGGTGCGACAAGGCCAGACGTTGAGCTGTCCCAATGGACCGGTTTGACTGAAAACATGAGCCACGAACGCGGCGATTGTATGATTTCCACCTTCCCCTACGGCTCGTATCGTCAGAAGCTCAGCAGTTTTGCAATTTTCGCGCACATCGAGGACGAGCGATCTTCGTGACAGAGGCTTTCCTACCAAGTCTGTGGCGACCATAACGCCAAGTCCCCAATGTCCAGGCTTGTCACCAACGCGGAACATCGCCAACATCTGGTGAACTTGGTTCTCTTCTTCTTCAGCTCATCAGCCTGTCCACGTTTTCACGGCCTAGGATGGTTATCTGCGAGTTCATTCGCGTCGTCCGCCACTCACCGCCGGGAGATCAAGGAGAGGCTATCACCACTTGGTTCCACAAGTCGCGGGTGCTTGAACGATCCACAGTCTTTGTTTCGATCCGAGGCTTGGAAAAGTTTAAGCGAAAGTTTGCTGGGAGCTGGGTTGATAATATCTGGGTAAAGCTTTTGAGATTCTCAACGAGAAGGGCTCAGTTAGCTGTCCTTCGGATGAAAACAACACCACGCTCGGATATCTGTTACTTGCGTTGTCACGGAGTTTGCTAGTCAGCAAAGTCGACCGCCAAGCAGTTGCAGTCGCTTGCTGCTCGCACGAACCGCAAAGTTGCCACATTCGCAAGAAATATATCTCAGCCAAATGAGGCCTGTCTTGAGCAACATGGTTTTGTTGTGCTCAGTTGAAGTTGTCGTGTTGACCAACTTCAGCTTTTGGGGATCAATTTATTTCGAGGAGACAAGAGTGGAGTTTCGCCTGCCGCCTTTGTTCTTCAGAGGTCGCCATGGCGCGATCGTTAACTGGTCGAGATGGTGACGAGGTCGTTCGTGCATACCCGTCACCGAGGACGTCTCGGACGAAGAGGAATCTCAACTTGGAGGAGCCCCACGTTCGTTCTCCAACTCGGATGAGGAAGGTGACGACGACGTCGAAGAGGACGAGGAAACGGAGCTGGAGCATGCAGCTCGAGCAGGGATCCGACTATTGGAGGAGAACGCCCAGCTTCAAGAGGAGCTCCATCAGCTACAAGAACACTGCGCCCAAGCAGAGACTGAGAAGGAGGAATTGCTGAGACTCGTTGCCAACAGAAGTTCGAGAGACGGAGCTGTCTGAGCATCTCCGGGAGTGCATCCGAGAAAACCAAAGGGTCTTGTCGGAGCTCAGTCAGGCAAAGGAACAGATCGCAGAGCTGGAGGAGCAGATACTACTAATAAGCCGACACTCACCCGGTAAACGCCGAGGCAAAAGATCATCTCCTCAGCATAAGCTGCAGCTACAGCTCGATAATTCTATCAGCAGTTCTCTTCCTGCAGCAAACGAAGAAGCCCCGTCATCGGGAGAGCCATCTCCGACGCACAGCGGCGACAGCCCAACTCGAGCGGGCATTGCGCCAATTGCTCGGAGAAACTCACTTCCTACAGTTCTTGAAAGTGGCGTCGAAGATGCCAAGTTCGAAGAAGCATACCTCCGGAACAACGTCCTGGGAAGAGAACTCGCTAGTGCTCAAAAGCAGATCATCGAGCTAAAGCCACTGCAATTCCAAGTTCACGAGATGGAGTTGGAATTGCAACTTCTACGCGCGAAAGTTGAAGAACAAACGAGGGAGATCGCCACCTCTGCAGAAGAGCGAGAGGAGGAACGCGAGCTGATCGAAAGTCTGCGTCACACGATCGACATCTACCAGACACTAGAAGACCCGTACGCCGTCAAACTTGACGAGACTCGTTCAAAAAGCATACGGGCCGACGATGGCCCACCCGTGTCTCCAAAGCGTTCTCCCCGTCGAGGCTTGGAGAGGCGGCGGAAACCTGCTGAAGCTGCAGGAATATCGTCGTCACAGCTGCTATCTGGTGACATCGCTCACCCAGCTTTTGATGATCGCTTCAGCCTCCGAGACGAGAACGATCGCCTTCTTGTCGAGCTGGATCACCTCGGACAGCAAGTTTTAAACCTCAAGCTTCTTGAGGAATCTCGAGAACTGTCCGGTCTCCGAAGAAGCCACCCCAACCCGGTACTAGCTGTGTATTCCCATCTTCCGAGGACAAAGAGGCCTCGCCAAATACCGTCGGACCTGTCGGATACGGAACCAGTTCGCGAATGCGGTTTTAGAGCAGCAGACGTCCGTACTACAGGATCTGCTTCGACGTTTCCGAGTGCAATGGAAATACGAGTGCACCACCAGGCGTTCCGCTGAAAGTGACAAGGCTGATCTCCTCCAGCGGATGGAAAAGATGCAAGCTCTACTGAAGCGGCAGTGTGCTACATGTGAAAAGGAGCGTGAGGGCCTGTTGACTGAAGGTGACGATTCCTCTTGGGAAAACTCCGCGGCAGTGTACGAGACATTGCTGGAGCTGACATCGGATCATCAAACGAATCAAGCGAAAGAGGAGCAAGCTGAGGCTGAACACATTTGCTTCTCCATTTTGCGTCGCCTTGTTGATACCTGGACCACCGACAAGGCGAAGCGAATGCGTTTGCACGACTGGCTTACGAATGCCATTCGCGGCACTGGAAATCGGCGACCCCTTTATCTGTATGAACTCTCAGGTGAAATTGCTTCGGGCTTTCAAGTTTTGCTGGTGCCCATTCTTCGAGAGAAGTTTGGGGTACAAGTGCAGGTGGAGAAACGACTACGGAATGTGATCGTGACAGACTTGAAAATGCAAGTAACAGGGGCCGACGTAGAGAAAGCCAAGGCATGCTTGAATCGCATCAGCCGCTCGCTCCTATGGCTGATCGACGTGGAATCTGCACTCATCGAAGACCAAGAGTGGGTAGGCGAATTTGCTCGCAAGAAGGCCGCTAAAATGTGCGCAAATATCTAATCAATGATTGCTTGAGCAGTGCGGAATCTTACTTGTTTCCGTGCCTTGGTCTCAGACTACGCTTGTGAACAAGTGCTGATCTTCGGACTGGTAATTCAGCGGCGACAGGACCGTGTCTTCATCGTAGTCGTTCACTAGCATGCGGTAGTCTGCACGAATCGGGTCCTTCTGGTTCATTGCTGGTTGTCGATAGACGTTGTCCAAAAAGAAGAACTGCGCTGCCTTCGGGTCATAAAGTCCTCGCTCAGTGTCCAGGCGCACGCACTGCATCAGAGGCAAGTACTTCGCCGCGGGCGGGTACAAAGTCACCACGAAATAGTTGAATAGCAGTACGATAACGATCAACAAGACCACGAAAATCACCGGAATGGATGCCT
Organism: Phytophthora quininea; assembly: GCA_011947345.1. Taxonomy (NCBI): domain Eukaryota; phylum Oomycota; class Peronosporomycetes; order Peronosporales; family Peronosporaceae; genus Phytophthora; species Phytophthora quininea. The sequence goes on along the minus strand of JAAVTG010000179.1, from coordinate 185,527 downwards.
TCTTGAGTGACAAAAGTCCAATAAGCGTGAGCTGCGCCACAACGAGGCCGATGACACAAAACTTGTACACTCGGGGCCAAAATGCACCCTGCGCAAACGTCATCGACTTGTACACACAAAGAACTTGGCGGCGGTACACAATCTCGGCTATGAAAAAGAAAAACCAAGTAAAATAACACACCAGAGGAGCAATCGGTGCAAACGTCAAGGTGACCAGCAGAACTAGAAAGCAATCTGCCAGTTGGTTGGTCGGGTCGAATGGATCTGTCTGCGCGACGTCACGTAATCCAAACCACGGTGAGTTACGCTCGCGCCGCGTGTGCTTGGGAGCTAGCATCGCAAAGAGCATGGATATAAGTATCGGCACAGCACGAAGCAACTCCAGAGTCAGCCCGAGACCAATCAGCACAATAATGTAGGAGATAAAGAACGTCGACTGCTGCGGCATGCTGCGACCAAGCATCGATACCAGCGTCTTTGGTTTGTCCAGAATCACCTTCAGGCTGTCCAGGATAGTGCCAACAATCACGGTTACGAAGAAGATCTGAACCAACTGGAAATACGCTAACTTTGTGAACAATGCCGCCCGAACTTCAGTGTTCGACGGGTGACCTTCTCGATTCGACAGGAAGCTGAACACGATGGGGGCCAGAGCACTCAGGCCCGCAAGAGCTAACGGGGCGATCTGCTTGAAAGCGTCTAGCAGTAAGGGGTATTCGTCGAAGGCTTTGTTCAAGAATGGCAAAGCTTTTCGAAGCGACTCGACGGTGGCTAGCGAGGCCACAAACGCGGTAGGAATCGTCCAAAACAACACGATAGTCCCCGAAATCAGCGACGACACGAGCTTCCCAAAGGCTCGAGTACGATAGCGTAGTCCGACATTGTCCCAGTTGATGTCATCCACGTGCGGCGCTGGGATAATCGCCGCGCACACCGGGTCCTTCGACTGTAGCGTTTGCTGTGCGACTTGTGCAGACATCAGCGAGGAGAAGGAAATAAAGGCTGCACGCCGCATGACTCGGATCGGATACTGCTTTCTCACTTGCTCACGCTCCTCCTGGCTCATTTCGCGTTCGATACGACGGGCTTTCTTTTCATTCACAAACTCTTCATCTTCTTCTTCGTCAAAGCTACTACGTAGCGTCTGCTGTCGCTCTGCATGATCTTCACCACCAAGCAGTGGGGCCTTTTTCGGATCTTCATCACACTTTGTTTTTAATGAGTCCCGGACAACCCGTAACTCGAGATCGGTGCTATCATCAAAGCTCCCAATCTCGCGCTCCTGCGCCTCAACCCTGTTGGCAAGCTGCGTCTGAGCCTCTTCAATACTGCGGATTTCACGAGCGACTTCTTCGTTGAGTTTGGCTAGCTGATCTTGATAGTGATCAATAGAATCAACCTGTCGCCCTGAACTTCCGGGCTTACACAGCAGCATTCTTTCCACGATCTGCCCTCTCTGTGTGTCGGTCGCCTGCGGGTTCGTTCACACTTTGCCAAAGCGTGCTCTAGATCGTCTCGCACTTGCTCCCGACGCTCAACCAGCGTCTCCAACGTGGCACACTCCAGCGCCACATACACGCTCCTGATCGACGACGGGAAGATCTTGGTCATGTATTTCTCCAGCGTTTGCCGCGTCCGCAGATGCAGCGGCAGATCGTTCACCAGCACTGAGTACTGCTGTGCATCCATCCTACTGAGTACTTGATGGCGATATCTCACGTACAGCTTATATTCTTGCACCAGTAGCCTCATAGCGTACGCCGCCATGACGAACGCAACGACCGTGGGGGCCCAGAGGCGGTCGCTCTTCTCCGGCAAGTTACTCATAGAAATCCGTAGCAGCCGGTCGATTGTAGTATGAATCGTAGTCGACTGCCGGGCGGTTGCGTACAGCGGGAACAGCACCGCAGAGCAGCCAACTGCCAACAGCGCCAGCTTCTGACCAAGTCGCAGGAAGCGCAGGAACGTGAGCGTGTCCAGTCCACAGCGCTCGATTAAGTCTTCGTCTGACACGCGAAGCCCGCAGTAATCCACTGAAATAGTCCATTTCTGCGTCTGTAGGTGTCCGCATCGCGATAGAAATCATCCCTCGCTCTCTCGAACGTCGTACGCACGGCGGAAGCGGCGACGGAGCAGCTCGAACAGCAGGAAACCCGCCGCCAGAATGGGGAAGTAGATGGACATGCTGGTCTTCAGCGTGCCGCTCGGATTGGCGTTGGCCGCGGCCGCGTCCTGCTGCGTCGTGCTCATCGTGTGTCAATCCTAACGGAAGGATATTGCCAAGTTGAAGCCAGGCAGTCTCGCTAAGTACGAGCGGCAGTGTGACAACGTCTCACTTGCTCTTCAGACGTCCAGATCCCACGACTCCATGTTCTGCGGCGAGTGCGGCCACAAGTGGGAGCCCGACGAGATCGCCAGCGCGCGCTTCTGTGCCGAGTGTGGTGCCCCCGTGAGGACGTCCCCCGGCGGCTGCAACGCCGTCCCCGCCCCAGCGACAGCCCCCAGCAGCGTCTACTCGTCGTCTTTCAGTTCCTCGACGCCGTACAGCGCCCCCACTGCGCCCGCCTCGACCCCTCCTTCTCATCAGTGCCAAGTTATAACGCTGCCCCTCGACATCGTCGTACACGGCGCCAGTGACGACCCCAGCCCCGGTCTCGACGCCTGCGCCAAGTACTTCAAGTTACAGCGCCCCTGCGTCAACTCCTGGTGCCAGCAACAAATGCCAGCAATGTGGAGAGCCTTTTGGAGACTCCACGGCCATGTTCTGTGGCGAATGTGGAGCTCACAGACCCGCCGCGGCCGCGCCGGCGCCTGCTGTTGTGGACGATGACGGCGGCGACTTGTTTGGAGTCGCGTCGACGTCGTACGCGGCTACACCAGCGACGTCACAGCCCTCACAACCTGCTGCGGGGTACGGAGGACGCTCTAGCTTCGCCGCCTCGGCCAGTGTGAGCTACAACCCGCCCTACGCAGCGGCACCGGTTGCTGCATCAACTCCTACAACGCCTGCTAACGACCCGTACGCCCCTCCACAAGCGGCGGCATTAACTACAACACCCGCGGCACCGAGTTACGACCCGTACGCCCCGCCACAGACTGCGGCGCCTCCAGCTGAACCACCCGCGTCGGTGAATCTGGAAGCTGCGGCTCCAGCTGCGAGTGGTATTAGCAAGCTGCTGGAGAACTTGTCGGTGAGCGGCAGGCCTGCAGGCGAGCGCGAAGAGCCCGACGGCAATGGCGTTGGAGTGAACATCCGCCAGGTCATTCGTGCCCGTAATATGGACTCGCTCGCCACGCGCTTGGAGATCTCGAACGCCGTGGAACGTAATCGCACAAATCCCCAGGAACGTAGCGAAGGCTACAACGTCACAAAGGTGAACGACATCATTACCGTTGTGCAAAGCGAGCGTGCTGACCCCGTGGAGGAGCGCTACTACAACCAGCGCACGCTCCCGGACAACGGTGAATGGCTCCAAATCCTGCGCAAGAACCGACAGTCAGGCAGCAAGTTCACGGACCCGCAGTTCCCTCCTGACGCATCGTCAGTCTTCCGTGATGCTAACAACCCCAAGTACCCGCATTTGCAAGAGTACATTTGGAAGTGGAAGCGTGTGACCGACTTCTTTAACGAAACGGCGTATGTGGAGATCACGATGCTTGACGACGCCAAAAGCTCGTGTGTAGCATGTCGATTAAGACTCCAGCCGAAGCGGAGAGTATTCTGGAAGTGATCCGCCAAAACCCAGTTCCCATTGATGCCGAGTTCCTAAGGATTGCCAAAGAGGCCGTCACTACGGGTGTTACAAAGCGCAAACGTGAGCACTTGCTGCTTCTCACGAAAAATATGATCGTGCACATGAGCGAATTTGTGCAGGACGGTCTTCAGCGCTTTGAGTTGATGTGGGAGAAGAGTCTGCTTGATCATTACAAGCCACTCGCCTTCGCAAGCGTCGGAGAAGGATCAGGCTACCGTTTGGACATCTCCGACTCTGGATTTGTGTCGCGAGTGTCCGTCCTCGTGCCAGTGTACTTTCACGCGCAAGGCACGTGTCTGTTTGATCGCTCGAGGGAGGCCAAGACTGCGAGTAAGGTTTCAGGCGTTGGCATCAGCCCCGGTGACATGCGCGTGGGAAGACTTGCGGACGCGTATGTGTTTGGCGCACTATCGATTCTATCGACTTCGCAGCTTTCGTTGTCTCAATTGTTCCCGCAACTGAGTGATGACCTGGTTCGTCCCGACCGTGTAGAGGTTGGTACGGCGTTCCCCAAAGAGCAGCAGTATAACGAAGAAGGCGTGTACGCTGTACGCTTCTGGCGCAACAACCGCAGCCGAGTGGTTGTCATCGACGACTACATTCCGTGCAGTCAATACGGCAAGCCCGTGTTTGGTTCTTTCACGGGCAGCAACGACAAATTTGAGATCTGGTCGATGCTAGTTGAGAAGGCGTACGCCAAGTTGCATGGTGGCTACGAAGCTATCGTCGGTGGGCAGGAAAGCTACTGTCTGCAAGACCTCTATGGTGGGATCCCTTCTCGTTACAAACTGCAGGAGAAAAGTCCAAGCGAGGAGGCCGCTTGGCAGACTATCGGCAGTGCGCTTCAGGCTGGAACACTCGTGGGTTGCAGCAACGAAGACATGGCTGCAGAGTTGCCGACGGGACTGCGTAAGACGGACGCTTACGGCATCATGAAATTGGTTGAGCTGGACTACCAAGGCGAACATGTACGCCTCGTGCAGCTGCGCAACAGTTGGGGTATTGGAACTCACCAGCAACCGGAGAAGTGGAAGGGGGCGTGGTCGAACGAAGACCCGAAATGGCATAGCTTCTCGCGCATGCAGAAAGTTGAGTGTGGCTTCCAGTTCCGCGAGGATCACACATACTGGATGGACTTCAGCGCCTTCTTTGCCTTCTTCACGACTGTCATCGAATCGCGCAACCTCTACAACTTCCGCTCTGTGCCCGATGGTATTGGGAACCCAGTCGCACCGAGCCTTAGTATCCACATTGTGTCCGGCGAATGGAACGGTATCACGAGCGGTGGACGTGATGCCATGCACTTGAACCCACAAGTTCAATTGTTCTCCCCTGCTTCTAATGGCTGCGACCTTACTGTTCACCTGGAACAGCCTTCCCGACGCATGAAGATGGAACCGGAGTACACATCCTACATTGCACCTGTGGTCGTGAAGAATGGCGAGCGTCAGCAACGCAAGATTGACCTCTCACAAGATGTCGTGGCCACTGGCACCTTCATTTCCAACCGTAGTTGTGTGTTAGAAGTTCCTTTGATGCCGACGGAAGGTGGTAAACCGTTCGTGGTCATCCCTGCCACGTACGACGGTCATCTGCCCTATCAATTGGGTTTCTGCTTGACTCTATTCACATCAAAGCCGACGGCGGTGGTGCCCGTATCCGACACAGGGTCGTTACCCGTGTGCTGCATCTGCCAAAAGGCTCTGTCGGGAACCTTCCGCACATTTACGCACGAGAAGGACGGCCAAATGAAGGTAGACCGTGTGTGCCAAGGCGCCTGTGTAGATGCCTATCGCGAGCGCAACACCCCAGTGTGTGTGGATTGCCACCAGCGCATCGAAGTTATTGAAGGCCGCTTCTCAGGCCGTATGTTTACTCTTCCTGACGGATCTAGCGTGCATGCCGAATGCATTGATGCCTACCAGATCCGCACGTCCGAGAAGTGCATCCACTGCGGCCACGCGATCGCTGCCATTCCCGGAAGGTTTGACGGGAAATACTACCAGGTTGGTGGAGGTAAGTGTCACGGTGAATGCATGGAAGCGTACCAAATGGCCACTGCCCAGCTCTGCGTGCACTGCGGTGAGGCTGTGATCAAGATTGCCGGGAGGTTTGATGGCCGGTTCTACAAGATCGAGGGGAACGACTCGTGCACTTCGAGTGCTGGGAGAATTACCAGCAATCGGTTGCACCCAAATGCGTGCACTGCGCGCAGCCAATTTTGCAGATCCCCGGTCGCTTTGATGGCCGCTTCTACGAACTTGCGAACGGCACTGGCAAGGTGCACTTTGAGTGCTGGAACAGCTACCAGACACTCGCAAACGCACCCAAGTAATGCGGAAACTCGGACTGCCACGACTGTTTTAGAGGTAGCGGAGTCCTGCTGTTACCTTTTGTTCCGTCATTGCCAAATACACAATGTTTCTTGGGAATCACAACTACAACTTACATTTGCAAAAATATGAAAGTACCGAAGTGGAGAGAACCGCTTTGGTCCGGTTTAGCTACGAGAAGCAGCAGTGCTTGCCAGTTGAGGCTGGGCATCCAACGTCGAGACCTTTGCGAGCCAGCGGATAAGAAGTTGGGCCAGGAACTGCGGGAGACGGCGACGGCGCAAGAAATGCCACACACGCAGTCCCACCAGCACGATCACCGCCGTCCGGGTGGTGCGGTTCCGAAACCAGCCGCGTACAATCCGCAGAATCTGCTGCACTCGAGCCTCTGCAGCCAGCAGGATTGAATTCTCTGCCAGAGCAGTCAATTCCTGCTGTCGTTTGGCTATTCGCTGCAGTTCAGTCGAGTGGTGATTGACGTCGTCTTCCAAATTCTTGACCAGCGACACGAGACTGTTGCGGATCTGCTCCACCTGCTCTACTTGCTGTGAGAACATGGAGCGGTTTTCTCTTGTAAAGTGCAGCAAATGGGCTTCCAGCTCATCTCGTTTCTTGGACTCGTCCTCGACGCGTTCCTGCAGCTCCCCCAGCTCGTCGTAGATGCGTGGTAACCGCTCAAACATGCTGGTGGACTTCTTCATGCGGCGACTGGGTGTCATGGGCCCTACCTCCGACACGGATCGATTTCTTGCATCAGCAACCCCCATCGAGCTGCTCCTGGGGTCCGTCGCACTCCTCAAATTGGCACTGCGTCGCCAGTCGTCCACGAGGTTGTCCAGTGCCGTGGTGTATCTCTTCATGGCTTCCTGTCTTGTCATACTACCGAGATTCCTCCATTTCTCCCACTTGGAGAGCTCCAGTTTGCTGAGTCCAGTGGGCGGTGTCGTATTGGGGCAGGGCCCGACTGTGGCCTGCTGGTAGAAGGCATAGAAGTCCTTCTTGGGCGTCGAGTTCTCCTGCGTCAGGATGCGGTGTGGGCCCTGGTACGACTCGACGAACAGCACGGCGCCTGCGAACTCCGTCTCCAGCTGGGCACACGACTCGCAGTTCGAGTGCGAAGTGTGGCGAGAGGACGCCGAGGACGACAGCGACTGCAGCTCGGCGTTGTCGTCGTCGACCTCGTCCACCTCCAGCGACGGCGCGGTCGACAGCAACCGCGAGCGAGCGGCCTGCACGGCCGAGGCCTGCGTCACCACGGAGCTCAAGAGCGAGCCAGGAGCGGCCAAGGAAGGCATTCGGTCTCGACGGTCTCTTGTCAATGAGCTGAGCCTGCCGTGAAAAGTCGACGTCAACTGTTGTATCAGATCTGAGTCCTGGACGGACTCAAGTGGCTCACTTTGTAATCTTCTCTAGGTGTGGTCGATGGTGTCTTCGTCCGTTGCCGTGGCGGTGGTGCTGCTGCTGTCCAGCGCGCTACTGATGCTGGGGGAGCGCGAGCATCTCCCCCACTGGACGTGCTCAAGCAGCAGTGGAAGGAGCGCGCCCACTACGATCTGGCAGACTTGGAAGCGCCCGTGCTCTATGGGAAGCCACTGCAGCTACTGGCGTTTGTAGCGAGACTGCCCGTGCTTGGCCGCATCCTATGCAACCAGTTGGCTAAAGACAATAAGATCCTAGAAGTCCGCAAGTACGGGGCTGTAGATCTAGGATTTCAATGATCTACCTAACGAGCTTGTTGCAGGTTTGCTGCATCGATCCCGGATCTGCCGCTGTATTATCCGTACCTGGAGCCTACAGAGAGCGACAAGGTGTCGACGGAGCAGCCATCACTTGAGGAATTCAGCAAGAAAGGCCGTCGAACTGAGAGTTCCGCAGCTTTCAAGCACTGGAGCATTGCGGACTATACATCGCGCTACGCCTCGGGGAGGTCTCACCAGTGCAGGTGGCGAAAGCAGTACTTGCTGCTGTGGAGAAGAACCAGCAGAGCGAGTTTCCTTTGAATCTTTTCGTGGAAAAGCACGATGATGAGATTCTGGAGCAAGCCAAGGCTTCGGCAGAGCGATATGCGCGTGGAAAGCCGTTGGGTGTTCTTGATGGCGTGCCCATCGCGATCAAAGATGAGATGCACATTAAAGGACATCGTATGTTCACGGGAACTTCCTTCCTTGGTTATGAAGAAGACCCAGCGACTGAAGATGACCCGCCTGTAGCAAGACTTCGCGCGGCTGGAGCGATCATCCTGGGCACGACCAATATGCACGAGATCGGCTCGGGTGTTACGGGGTACAATATGCACTACGGTACAGTGCGAAACCCGCACAACCCAACGCGCTACACGGGTGGCTCATCAAGTGGATCAGCAGCAGCAGTGGCGTCGGGGTTGGTGCCATTAGCGTTAGGTTTGGATGGCGGGGGTTCTATTCGGATTCCTTCTTCGTTGTGTGGCGTGGTCGGAGTCAAGCCTACCTTTCAACGTATACCTGCGGCTGCAGCAGACTGCCCATCGGTCGCTCATGTTGGTCCGATTGCAGGCTCGGTCCGTGACGCAGCCATCGGGTACGCTATCATGAGCGGCGGAGATGAACCCACATTCCCTCGTGGCAAGACTCAACCACCAGTAGACTTGCATTCGTTTGATGACACTTCTAGCCTCAAGGGGGTTCGAATTGGGTACTTTAGTGACTACACCAACCATTCCTCACCAGAAATCGCAGCAGCGATCACCAAAGCCCTACAAGATTTGGAATCTCGCGGAGCTGAGCTGGTGGAGACGCCATTGTACCACCTAACGCCGATTCACGTTGCGCACAGTATCACGATCTCAGCTGAGTTCGCCCAGAATCTGGATCAGTACTACAACCATTTCGGTGAGATGTCTCCGGAAGTGCAACTTGTTCTTGCATTCGGCCGTAGCTTCACGGCCATGGACTTCCTTGCAGCGCAGCGTGTTCGTGCGTTCGCTCTACGCCAGTTCCAGGAGAATGTCTTGAGCAAAGTGGACGCGTTCGTGACCCCGTCGACTGGCATCACCGCGCCGGAGATTCCATTTGAGGCATTTGCAGTGGGCGAGCTAAATGTGCAGCAGCTTGGAGACATTTTCCGCTTCAGTGTGTACGGCAACTTGATTGGCGTGCCAGGGATTGCGGTTCCTATCGGCTACGACTCTCGCGGACTGCCCATGTCAATCCAGTTTCAGACTGCTCATTGGCAAGAAAACTTGATGCTGAGACTGGCTCACGCGACAGAAAACCTCTACGCGGCCAAGCAGAAACAACCGGAAATTTACTTCTCCATTCTTGCCGAGGCGAAAAAGCACTACCGATAAACGGCACGATATGGTTGCTGCGAGCAGACTCGTAATCGAAATGGATCCCAACACACTGGACATAGTAGTGGTCGATTGCGCTTTTGACATCTTCAAATTCTCTTGACACCAACAGAGGAAAGCGGGACCAATTGCTGGGAACAGTTTTTCCCTAGGTGCCGGTCGACGGAGGAGTGTGCACCGAAGACGCCTACCGACAAAATGCACGCCGTCGGCAAACGAAGACTGTCATGTTGGTCAGCCGTTTGTTAACAAAGAGACGGGAAAAGCTATGGAGATCGAGGTTACGGAGATGACATAAATGGAATTCTGAGTCTGTAGTTCACAGAGCGCTAAAATCTATCGCCCAGCCTAAAGCCACAACTTTCGCGCTTCGCTCGATCAGTGGCCCAGCTATAAGACATGCTTGATCCGGGGCTAAAGTCCGCGTGCTCCGCACACGGGCCTCAAACCGCCGGCATCGATTTGGGTTTGGTGCTGTTTATCATAAGTTTAAAGGACTTTCAGAATTCCATTTTATGTTACTCGATCTGGACGAGCTGATTGATCGCGGGTTACGCTATCGCCGATGGTGCACCTGGTACGGGCAGCGCAAATCCTTCCGATCAGCACCGCTGATTCAGCGGGCAATTTGATGCTCGGCAACTTTCTTAAACAACATCCTCCATAATCCATATATTGAATACCCAAAAGTTTCCACTCAAGAACATAAGTGATATCACTGTCGGTGATGTAAGAAGCACTTGGGGCACGCCGCCGTCGAACAACCTGTTCTCCTCGTAATCCTAGCTGCACTTCTCCAGTCTGTTGACACTGCCTGACCCCGGGATTCAAGCTTATGAAGTCTCTGGCTCACTGTTCGGAGACTCCTCTACTTACTGTAGTAAGTTAGACTGCGATCACTGCAACTCCGAGCGTGCACACGCGACAGCACTGCTTATTCCCAGACCAGGAAACCGTAAGCCGATCTTCAGATGGGCAACGCAAAGATGGGCTTCCGTCGCGTGTCATGGCCCATGGATGGCGAGTGGAGAAGGCCATGCAAGTTTTGCATGGCCTTCGCCTCCAGGAACCACAGTTCCTAATCTACTCCAAAGTACTCAAGTACGCAAGACCAAAGGACCCAGCACCATGCGTCCGTACTACATTCTGCTGCTGGCTTTGACCCTGCTGATCGCCTGCACCAACGCTGTGCTGGCCGACACCCCCGTTCACGCCTTGGCGGAGGCCAACGACGAGACCAGCGCCAAGCGTATGCTCCGTACTGCCGCGTCGACGGCCAAGGACGATGACGACCTCACCAACGAGGAGCGCGGACCCATTAGCTGGTTCAAATACTGGCGACTTCGACGCTCGGCGAACAAGCAAATGAAGAAGCCGACCGTGTACGGCGCTCAAACCGAAAAGGAGTACCTCAGGGCTATGAAGAAGGATGCCAAGGTGGAGAAGCTGCTGGACAAGCAGCTCAACAAGAAGGTTGACCCGAGCGTCGTCTCCAAGAAGTTGGGCCTGACGAAACTGACGGGCGAAGATGTGATGAAAAGTCCCAACTACAAGTACTACGAGAGCTACCTGCAAAAGTTCCATGACAAGTACCCTGCGGCTAATACTGCGTAGACTGGCAACGGATACTACCCGTAGTACACTTTATGAAGCTCAATGCAAAGCTATTACACTGAATGCTTTTGAACCATGGTCCACGAGCACTATAGTCGGAACCCTTCACCCTTCTTTCATTCTCCTCGGTGCCACGCCACGCCAACCTTGTTTACCGCATTAAATGTGGAGACAACGATAAATTTTATCGTTGTCTCGAGACTATACTTCCGATCTTTTCATTCATTCAAAGCTGCCTGGAGCACGGCAGCAACTCGCTCGGACTTCGTCGTATCCAGCACTTGCTGTCACGCTACAGGCGAATAATACTGCTCCAAACATAAATACTCCACAATTTCCAAGTTTCTTCTCAATCCATGGGTACTTACTTACGAGGGTCCGATCTGCCATGCCTGGTACAGTATCGTGTATCGCGTGGCTTCCGGTACACCAATCAAACGAAAGTTTCACGGTAGCAATGTTCCCAATGGAGGCCGCTTCGATGGAGGCGTCTGCAATCAGCACCGAAGGTACAACTTCTTTGTCGATCAGGAACTTCATCACTTCGCAGCGCAATTCTGAGCGGCGCATTTAACTGCTTCGACAACAGTCTCACGCGATACCATCGTGTACAGGAACACAATAGCATCGACAGCACCCCTTGTAGCGGCACACTTAAACGCCTTGCTGACAGTCTCCGTCGAGCTATATGACCCGCTGTATTCCTGCAGAAATCACAAGACTTTAACGTGACCCGAACGTGCTGCAGCCTTGTAAGCTTTGCCAACGTCTTTAGTCGAGTGTCCAAGCATAGGGGAACGTCTCCAGTAGAATTGCCACAACGTCCTTGTGCCCTCCAAAGATTTTTGCTCCTGACAGACGAAGGTTCAAATGCATATCTTCCCGATACTCGTCCACTTCAAAAGCAAGATACTCTACCACGTCGCAGTGTCCGTTGTCTGCCGCTGCTTCAGGAGCATTCCAGGCTACGTTGGGCCTCCTGTCCGCTACTGCACAAACCTCCCATGCCATGTTCGATCTTTCGTCGTCGTCTTAAAAAAGACTTAACAACGTGGAGTTGACCGGCAGAAGCCGCGGCCCGCACGCACAGTGCTCGTTGGAATACTGCCTTGAGCTCGGCGGATTAGCTTGCTTGGCCTGTTCTTGCTGCCTTGTCCAAAACTTCTGCTAATGTCAACGACAAGTCGTTGATCGGTTCCAGGACGTGGGGCAGCGCCAGAATAGCCGATGGGAGGCGGACAACTCGAAGCTTGTCCACATGTGCGCAGCGCTCCACTCGCTTCATTTTCGAGAAAATGGTGCACGTCGATACAAATTTCTAGTAATCAGGAAAATTTTGTTTTCTATCGTCCAGCGACGATGGAGGTGAGTGAGACTTCCGTGCTCATCATGGGGCACCGTGTGGCCTTCCCCGCGGGCAAGAGACCGTTCCCTGCGCAGCTGGCGGTCATGAGCAGCACCTTGTCGGCGTTGAAGCGCAAGCAGCACGCATTGGTGGAGTCCCCACGGGGTCAGGCAAGACGTTGGCGCTCCTGAGCTCGTGCTTGACATTCCAACGCGATTTTGTGAAGGAGCAAGTAGCTAATAAGATGCAGAGAGATTCACAGAGACGACAGCAACAAAGTCAACAGCAAGAACGAGAGCAGAAGTGGGACGACGATGCCTTCGAGTTGCTACAGAGGAGTCTCAAGAGAGTCAAGAGGGAGGACGGAACTGCTGCAGTAGGAGGAAATTATCCTACTACTGTTACTAGTAGCCTTACACAAGAGCAGGGCCCATGGACGCCGCCGAGTCAGCAACAGACTCAACAAGACAGTGAAGATACTCAAGCGGTCTTTGGACCGGACTGTCTGAACGAAGGTGAGCCAGTTTTGACGCCGAAAATCTACTTTTGCTCGCGGACGCACTCGCAATTGGCTCAAGTGGTCAAGGAGCTGAAAGGATGTCCCGAGAGTTATATGTCGACACCGGATATCCCGATTTTATCTGGTGAGTCTGAATTGAGGATGTGTGTGTTGGGCTCCAAGAGGGTCATGTGTGTGAACCCGAAAGTGAACGATGAACCGAGTCTCGTAAATGAAAAGTGCCAAGAGCTGCGGAGGGAGAAGGAGAGGAAAATGTCAAAAGAACAAACAGTAAAAGAAGAAGGTGACGGCGAGGAAGCAGGATGTCCGTATAACCAGACGTCATTCCCTGAACTGCGCCGCAATTTGCGGCAGATTTGGGATATTGAGGACATCACCAAGACTGCACCAAGCTGCAAGGAATGTCCGTACTTCTACTCGAAGAACGCCCTGGAGAAAGCACATATCGTCTTTTGCCCGTACAACTACATTCTAGATCCAATTATTCGGAAGGCTGTTGGTATTACACTGAATAATGCCATCGTTGTGCTGGACGAAGCACACAACGTCGAGGACACTTGTCGATCCGGCGCCAGCTTTGAACTAACCGACAACATACTGGCGGCTTCTATCAAGTCGTTCGACGATGTAATCCGGCAGAATGAGTCGCAGATGATGCCACCAGCTTACGACGTCGTCTGCAGGGCCTTGACCCAGGTCAGGGATTGGTTCAATCGCAATGCTGAGCGTGTAACCGATCCGGATGACCCCGATGACGAGGACTGCTACTTGTTGTGGAGCACCCCAGATGCATTGGACATGCTACGAGACTGTGATCTCGACAACGTATGCGGGGCTGACCTGGACGAAATCGTTCAGCACGAATCACAGATGCTCAACTCTCCAGGCAATAAGCTTTTGCTGACCTCGCTTGCCTTGAGTACAGCCACAAGAATCGTCTCCGTCGCGAATTACATGCTTCGTAGCAATGGCAAAGATGCGGATGATTTCAAGTTACTTATTACCAAGAAGATGCGGCGCGGAGAAGAGGACGAAGTGATTGACACTAAATTATGTATTTGGTGTCTAAGTGCCGCCGTAGTATTCAAGGACATCGCGTTCTCGGCGCACAGCATTATTCTTGCGTCAGGTACGCTCAGTCCAATGGATTCGTTTGCCGGTGAGCTTGGTGTAGATTTTCCGGTTCGTTTAGAGGCGAACCACGTCGTGAATATGCGTAAGCAAGTGTTCGTTGGAGCAGTCATGGCAGGACCAAAGGGGTGGATCTGGTATCCACTTACAAGAACCAGCAGAACTTTCAGTATCAAGATTCAATGGGTGAACTGCTGCTGCAGTATGCCCAAGTGATTCCAGGTGGTATTTTGATGTTTTTCCCATCTTACTCTTTAATGGCCACTCTAAAGGACGCTGGCAACGCAGAGGTCTATGGGGGCAGCTTCAAAAGCACAAGCAAATGTTTTGCGAACCACGGGCAGGGGGAAAGAGTTTGACGCCCTGCTTGACCAATACAAAGTAAAATTGCTTTGCATACCGCTGCTCGCGACGCTCCTATCGGTTGGGACACCAACACAAGCTACAATTACGAACCAAGCCAGAGTGGCGCCATTTTCCTTGCTGTATATCGCGGTAAAGTCAGTGAGGGCATCGACTTCTCAGATGACAATGCTCGAGCGGTGCTTTGTGTCGGAATCCCATACCCCAGTTTTAAAGATCTCCTGGTATCGTTAAAGCGCGAATACCAGGACCACAAGTCCCACTCGGACGACAAACTGGTCAACGGATCGAGGTGGTACACACTCCAGGCATTCCGAGCACTAAACCAAGCGTTAGGGCGTTGCATTCGGCACCGTCGAGACTACGGAGCAATTATTTTGATCGACTCGCGGCATCGGGACAATGTTCATGGGCATTCTCTCTCTAAGTGGATGCGTCCGCATGTCCAGGAGTTCCAACGTTCGGAGGAATGCAATCCTTATTTATCAGAGTTTTTCCAACGCAATCGAATCGAAATGCCAATGAGCGCTCCAGCGTCAGCGCCTACGTTGGCGACGCTGTCTCTTGGCACCGGCGATGCCCCAATTGAACTGGAGTACGAAGAGAATGACGATGTCAAATTGGAAGTCAAGACTGAGGCCCGACCATCGTCAAGTGAATTACCGATCAGTAATCCGTTCATGGCCCACCGGGGCACTGCCGACGCGCCCATAGAGCTCGATATTGAAGAGGCTGACATGGTCAAGGCTGAATCTGGCGGGCAGATCAAGCGAGAAGTCCAACCTGTACCTGCTCCGGCTGCGACCACAATGCTGCACTACCAGGAACCATTGATGCACCTATAGAGCTTGACCTCGATGATAGCCAAACAATCAAGGCTGAGCTGAAGATGGAGATCGTTGCTTCCGTGCCCTGAGTCTGATAATAAATTGTGATCACGAAGAAGGTAACACAGGAAAAACGTTGTAGAATAGAGCTAACGTAGCAGCATGCCAAGCATTTGCACCAGTAGAACAACATTTGGTCGATTCTTTGCAAGATCATCTTGGTTTTTGCGTGAGCTCTGCAGCAAAATGTGTCGGATACACTCACTCCCTCTAATCTTGGTCTGCGCATCAACGGAATTCGAGTGAGTCACCAATCCACCATGAACTACCATATATCTACTCACGTAGTGAGTCGTCGACGTATTCTTTGCGCTTCTTGACAAAGCTCTTGTTGAAGGACTTGTCCGCCGACTTGGTGAGTCTATTTCTTGCTAGGCTTCGTAGGGCCTGCCACATCACGCCAAACAATCAACAGTTAGGTTTCTCATTGCACTTGTCCAGCGGGATAAATCCCCGAATACCTCACGTCTCTTTTTCAGAGGCTTGGTACGGTTGCGCTGCATGATGACGATGGGGATGATGCCCACCGCCAGTATGGCTATGAGCCCCATCCAGTTCATCACCGAGTCCTCGACTCCATCATTGGCGAAGCGAGCAGCCTCGTCAAAGTTTCTGTATCATAGATGCCTGGTAAGCTACACAATATATATATATTAGGCGGAAAATCCACGTACTTGAAGCCTTGCTCGTCCGCGATCCCGTAGACATCATACTTCTCGCGGCGCTCCGGGTCCGACAGCACGCGATAGGCTACACCAATCATGATTTCTTTAGTAAATGAGTTTTGAAAGTTAACGAACCAATACCCGCACCATTGGTGATCTTAACGAACTCCTCCTTCATCGCCTCGCGGTTCTCCTCCGACTGCTTGTCCGGGTGGTACTTGAGCGAGAGCTTGCGGAAGGCGCGTTTCATCTGGCTGGCGGTGGCCGACGACGACACTCCAAGCAGCTCGTACAGGTCTTGGCCCAGAGCGGTCGCCGCGCACAGCAGCACACACAGCAACGCGAGCAGTACACGCTTCCCCGTCATGATACCGAAAATTGAGCTACGCGGCGCCATTGCAATGTGGGGTTTATTTTCAGCCAATGAACGGTCGGAAGGTTATTGCTGAGACTTGACACGGATGACCTCGGTGGGGGTCACTACCAGATCCAGCATGCGATCGTGTGGGGCCAGAGGCACTTGGTCTACCAACTGCGGCGTCAAGCAGAGGCCCTGCAATGTCATGCACGAAAAAAAAGGTTAAATTGAAGCAATCGATGCAGTGCCAATTGCACGTACGATGGTCGTGGGTGGCGGGTGACCGATGGCCTCGTAGTGCTCCGACAGGCGACGCAGGAACGAGTCTGCAGGGTGAACTTCCGAGTCAGTTTCACAGCAATTATTGCCGTGTGGCAACACGCACCGTAGTAGCCCTTCCCGTGTCCTAGTCGTCCTCCACTGCGATCAAAAGCAACGCCTGGAAGCAGCACCAGCTCCAGATCAGAGCCCTCGACTGCATCTTCACGCGGCTGGCCATCGAAAGTCACCGTCGGGTCCGGAATCTGCCACTTGTCCTGTCAAATGGTCTGGTCAGACGGTTTTGAAGCAGCTTGCCTTTGTTCATCTGCCAAACCTTGGGAAGCTCTGGATATCCTCCATGGACAGCGCACGCAGCATCCGCAAGTCCTCGGCCGACCGGCCTGTGATCTTGGGGACAAACACCTTCTTCTGCTTGGCAAAAGCCGCCTTCAAGAGGTCTCCGGTGGCCGCCTCCTTGGGCATCTCCAGGTACACGCTGACCCCTTTGGCGCGAGCGAACTCGGGCAGCGCCGCCACCTTTTCCGCCAGTCGACGACTCTGCTCCGCCACTGCGTCGTCAGGCAGCGCCTTCAGCCGGCTGCCGATGCGGCGACGCAGCTCCTTCTTCACAGGCGCGGCCATGTCCGGCGGGCTGGATGCCGACGCGAAGCTACTGCTCGCCGAATTCATGGGCGGAACCTGGATGGCATATCCCTCTGATATTCCGGCTCGTCTCTGCCTGCGCTAAATTTCATTTTGAAACTGCTCGCCACCTTCACCAGCATCCTTCTCTGGGCTGGCCACAACGCAAGACACCGGAGAGAATGAACCGCCTGGAGAGGGCCACGTCAGCCAGCTCGGCTTTCGACGACGACGGCGTCTACTCCAGTGCGTTCTTATACGTCTGTAACAACTCTTAGTCCTTAAGAAAACTAACCAAATGACAACCTTAGGCCGAGGCTCCGAATGTTTCGATCTGGACGAGGAGGAAGCGCTGCGCAAAGCCGCACGCGCCGGCATCTTACTGTTAGAGGCCAACAAGGAGCTGCAGGAGGAGGTCTCGGCACTGCGCGACCAAGTGGCGCTGCTGGAGAGCGAGCGCCCCA
This sequence comes from Phytophthora quininea, assembly GCA_011947345.1. NCBI lineage: Eukaryota > Oomycota > Peronosporomycetes > Peronosporales > Peronosporaceae > Phytophthora > Phytophthora quininea. Next base: position 167,861 of record JAAVTG010000179.1, on the reverse strand, counting down.
CCGTTCGCTCCGAACTGGCAGCTCGCGACCAGCAGCTGCAGAGTCTGACGGAAGACCGCAAGCGAGCGGTCGTGGAGGCCAATGCACTGCGCAATGAGCTTACTGCCAAGTCGGCGCTGGTCACAGACCTGTTAGGACGGGAAGATGCGCTGCAATTACTAGTGGATGAAGCGCAGACCGCCAAGATGCAGGCGGAGAACGAGCTGGCCGTGCTGAGGATGGAGATGGAGCATCTGCAGAAGATGGAGACAGATAAGACAGAGGAGGAGGGGATGGCTACGCAGTTCCCAATCCAGCAGCGACGTACGACTCCAACCAGGCCAGCGTCTTCACGTTCGCAGACTATGAGGAGATGCAGCACCGACTTCAACAGACGGCGGAGGAGAACGAAGCACGTGCTCTGGAGGTCAAAAGTCTCCGCAAAGAGGCAGATTCGCTGCGGCGTAAAGCTGCCAAGCTACCAGAGTGTCTGGCGCACATTGAGCGGCTGGAGAAACGCAACGAGAAGTTGCAGAGCTCGAATGAAACGCTGCGTGAGGAGCGTATGGAGGAGCGCGCCGTACTGGACAGCCTTCGCTCGATGAATCTCGTGTACAAGAAGATCGCAGAGTCTCGTCCGTTCACGACGGATTGTACATGCTCGCAGCACCCAGAGGAAGCGGATCCGGAGGCGCTGGGTGTGACCGTGCGCGACGTGCTCATCGACACCAACATGAAGCTCGAAGCAGAGCTGCGCGAGCTGCGTGCTGACATGAACCTGCCGCAGATGAAGGCGGAGAACGATGGAGAGGAAGTGTTGGAGCAGGCACTGAAACGCGTGGGGAGTAATAGCAGTAACGGGTCAGCCTCCGACACCGCCAGCAGCAGCGGCGGCGACTCGGCCGATGTGGTCCACGAGCGGTTGATCCGCAAAGTGCAATCTCTGACAGAAAAGCTCAACCTGTCGAGGGATATGCTTCGCCACACAAAGGTGCAGTGGTGTGCAGCCGTCGCCTCTCAGAAAGCGCTGGAGGAGTGCAACAAGACTGCACAAGAAGAGATCACGCGGCTCACTCAGCAACTGGACTACCACATTGCAGCTCTAGCTTCGAGCGATGACACTGATGCTGAAACCCGGGAAAGACAGATCAACGCGTTTGTGGAAGGCCCTGAGAGCGGCAAGTGGACGGAGGAAACGGCACCGTACCCAGCGCCACCGGGTGACTTGAACTCGCCGCTCATCAGGTGTTTGCTGGACCACTGGAGCACCGACAAGTCCAAGGTTATGATGCTCACAGACTGGCTGCACAACTCGATTCGAGGCACGGGCCGAGCCACTCCGCTGCGGCTGTTGAACTTGTCCAGCGAGGTTGCAGCAGGCTTTATGCAGCTGCTAGTTCCTATCATGAGAGAGCGACACGGTGTTTCCGTGACCATCTACCGACGTGACAGCGTGCACGTGCTGTCCGATCTGGTGCTGCAGACCAACCACCCCACCGTGGTCGTGCAAACTTGTTCGACTGAGGCTATTGGAGAAACCAAAGGCGAATCCTTTGAAGCGACTGACGAACGCGAGCTGGACGGAGTTAAACGGAACCCCTCCGGCGACAGCGTCTTGCTGAAAGGAGAGGCTCAGTTCTTGTACGGATAAAGTAAAGTGAAGGAGACCTTGGCGACAAGCTTGTCAGTGAAGTTTCGGCGTACGTGGCGGTGGAGGATAAACAACTGCAACAGCGGAAACGTGACTAACGCGATATACCTGCGGGACCATGGCAAAAGCTTTGGAAAGCTTTTGCACCAGAGCAGCCACGTTTCCAAAATGGAAGATGCAAGACTCCGTCGAACGCTGAGATGCAAATATGATGGTGGTGGCGCTCCTGACACGCTTGGTGGACCCCTTTGGTATGTAGCGTTCCTTCACTTGGCCGAATGCACATTTATTCGACTCTAGGTTAGCTTGACGCGCTGGGATTTCAGCGGCGCACACATTACATCGAATTACTTACCACATCTAAAGCGAACATCGATGTTGAAGTTATAGCACGAGCTAGCTTTGCCAAGTTGTGCACATACTCCACCACCGCAGGCGCCATCGGTTTCCTCGGGAAATGCATCTCAAGGAAACGCTGTGCGTGTCCCAATATCGCCGTCGGCCGAGTGAAATGAAGCGTTTGCACGACACGACGACCATGCGCTCGAGTCGAAAACTGCAGTGTCCGCACTGCAGGGCCGCATGTCGGAGGAGAAGCTACCGGAAACCCCACAAATTTAGTCCGTCGCAGTCTCCATCGCTTATTGCCCGCCGGTGCAGCTCAGAAAACGGATGAACCTAGCCACGTGACGCTGAAACACCCCGCCAGCGGCTCGGGGTGAAGCGTTTCGGCCATCCTTCCACCCTCGCGCTGGAAAGCCGCGACGCTTCGACGCCTTGCGAGCTCCTTTGCTCACTCTTCAATCCGCTCTCGCCCAAGAAGCCGCTCAACTCATGCTCATGGACAAACAGAATCAAGCGACGGCCTATCCCGACGCCAGCCCCATCAGCTTCGGGGACAGCAGAGACGTCTCCACCTTCTTCTTCCCGGCCACCTTCTTGGAGCCTTCAACGTCCGACACTTTCCTAGAGCTGGACCCGGCGGGCTTCTTCCCGACGAGCAGTTCCACGTCCGCCAAAGGCAGTTGCTTTAATGGAACGCAGCACTCTGCAGTGCCTCACTACAGCAGCACTGAAGCGGCCTTTTGCTTGGGCAAGCTGGAACCGTCAAGGGAGCCATGCACCGACGAGATCCCATGGCCGGATCTGGTCTTTTGGCTGGGCAACACCTCGACCGGAGAGGTGGTGTGCCCGTGCGCGCAGTGCACTCAGCGGGCCATGCACAACTGCAATGGGCAAATGATGCACAACTACCGGTACGCGCCCTACCAGCAGCAGCAGCAGCAGCAACAACAACAACAGCGGCGGCGAGTGTCGTCCAGAGTGCCCGTGATCAACATGCCCCGCATCGAAGGCGTCAACTAGTACTGAACCTGCAGACACGTTGATACTCATGCCGTATTGCCATTAAATTAAATGAACGCCATTTTTTGTAAAACAATTTGCTGGAATCGACTAGATAAAACAGCGATACACATACTCACTTCCAAGAGATCGGAGCTCCTGCAACAGAGAAGAAACTTGTGTGTGCCTTGCCGGGAAATGGTTGCAGCTTGTAAACTGCGATGATGAACTCCGATCAGCGACACGCTCCACGAGGAATTCACCAAATTTATCTTCCGGCAGTGCTGCTGGCTTGATGCAGTCTGCTCAGAGACTTGCTCTGCGAGCTGCCAGCATTGCGGCATCAACATCTGTGGGCCTACACATCTTCCTGAAGAGAGATCGGACGTCAAGTTGAAGTGCCTCGAGTTTGCGCATTGTGCGTAGATTTGCAATTCTGGCATAGTTGCCGCGCGGTGATTCGTTCAAAATCAATGGTGACCGCGATGGCATGACGTCGACGAAAAGAGCGGGAACTGGTGTGGGAAAGGGCGGTGCGCAGACCAGGCAGACGTATCTTCAACAACTGAACTTCGATGTGGAAGTTCGCTTCATACAAACGCCAAGATATGCGTACTGTACGAGGATCGACATACACCGCCGAGGGTACGTGGCACCCGTTGCGGGGCAATATCAAACCGAGCGCGCCCCGCCCCGACGATCTCCGCACGGCGCCTCGATCGGTGTGCGCATCGATTGCACTACACTTTTTTCAGAAACGGCCCGCGGCGCAGGTGTCGAAGGTGCAGAAAGCAGGCAGACATTGAAGTCGTGACCACACACCGCCGCGGGTCTCTTCGCTCTATGCCAGGGCTCGCCTGGACCAGAAGCAACTCGACCGGTAGGTTCATGCGGATGTAAGTTGCTTGCGAAGCAACAAGCCCTTTATTCGACTTCCCTCGAGTCCCATCCCGCGGACGAAAGCACACGAAGCAAAGGGCGACAAGCTCCATGGGTGTCTTTGCTTCGCATTGTCTTCGACGGCGGGTCGCTTTTGCTGCGCAAGCAAGCAAGCAACACAAGCAGGACCGCGCGCACGTGGCGAAGCGGAGGTCCGAGTTGACATAACAATCCCGCGAGAAGTGCACCGATCGCGCTGTGCGGCATACAAAGCGCAACACAAAAATGGGTGGTCGCGATCTTGCGAAGGTTGCCCCCGCGGCGATTGGTCCAAAAGGACATCTCGGGGTCTGTCTCATCGCTGCCGGTCTCACCAATCTCCACTGGCGCTTCAACTTCGCGCAAAGCCCGGGCTCCCCGCGCTTGAAGTCTGCGGCCAACAATCCAGTGAGATCGAGGGATCGCACCCATGCCCTTCGATCAAGCCCATGCAGTCGCAATAAGGACGCAGCGCCAGCGTGCACTGCTTGTGCGGCAGCTCGGCAGCGACGGTGTCGGCGCCCGCCACGGGAGACTTTGCTTCTTTTTTGTTGAAGTTGTTGCGGCTGCGCAGATCCAGTTCACTTCAACAATCGTTAATCGGGACAGATTCGTCAATTCGCGCGCTTTTCGGCCAATGCGCGGCCTCCGCCCCGTCCACCCTCGTGGGGTTGTGGCAAGTGCTCTAGCGGAGGGAAAAATAAGCGTCCTCCGTCGGCTCGGTGGTGTGCGGCAAAGCTTGCCATTTCGCCTTCCAGCCGCCAAGACCTTCGTCGCCAAGATGGACATGCGCTCGCTCATCCACCAGGGCTCGTCGCCGCAGAACGCCGCCAACAGCTTCCCGTCCTCGTCGGCGGCCATGCCCGCGCCGGCCTTCCCACAGATGCAGCAGCCGCCCACGCTGTTCCAGCGCTCGCAGCCGCCGCCGCCGACGTCGGTGGCGCCGCCCACGCTGGCGCCGCTGCGCTTCATCATCCCCAGCGCGCGAGCCAACGCGCCGCCAGCCTTCCCGCACAGCAGGGTGCCGCAGCCCATGTACCCTCCGCCCCCATGGGCGAGCCCGAGCGCGAGCCGCAGCCGCAACACTCGATGCTGTACCCGCAGGAGCGCTACACCATCACGACCGAGCCGCAGCCGCCCATGGACCTGGAGACGGCCGCGGCGCACCACATTCTGCAGCTGGAGAAGCCCAAGAAGCCCGCCTCCAAGCGGTCGCGCACCCCAAGATCTCCAACCGATCCACCAAGAGCAAGGCCAGGCCCGGGCTCCGCAAGGGCAAGTGGACCGAGGAAGAGAGCCGCTACGCCGCGCATCTCACCAACTACTTTAAGGAAGGCCTGCTGCCGCTCGAGCGCGGCACCATGCTGCGACTGTACTTGTCCCAGAAACTCAACTGCGAACCCATGCGGATCACCAAGAAGTTCACGGGCGGAGAGTGCATCGGCAAGCAGGTGTTTCGACCCTGCAGCCCCACACCCGAGTCCAGAGTGCGACTCATGCAGGCCCAGCTGGAGCTCGTGGCGCTCGAGTCGGCCTTTTGAAGAAGCTCAAGGAGAACCGGGAAGAAGCGCCCGTGCCCACGGACGAGTTCGACGCGCGGCCGTCGCCGTCGGGCCACCGATCCCGACCCGTGCCGCTAAAGCCGCGCACATATCAGGACGACGAGGACTCGGAGAACTCGTCGGGAGATGTGGACGACGCCAACGCCGTCGGTCTGCTGCTTGACTTTTTCTACAAGGCCAACCGCAACGAGAAGAAGGGCAAGAAAAGCGACAAGTCCAAAGCAGACAAAGATCCGGTAAAACAAGAGCCCACCGAGGTCACTGCGCCGTCGACCCCCACGGAGACAACCAACAACGAGAACGACCCGTCCGTCAACTCCCCACCAAACGCATGCGTGCATTGTCCGTAAGTGGCTACGTGGACGTCGTGGACGCCAAACGCTCGCGCGTTGGCTCCATCACGACGGTCCGTGCGGCCTAAAGCCAAATGTATCAACACAAAACAAGATGAAGATGAAAAGAGAGTTTTTAGATTAGGCCCTAGAGGAACGGGGCTTCGAGGCGAGGCTCCGCGTAAATAAAGTAAGCTTGCTGCACATTGTCCATCCAATGCGTCCAAGTTGCAGTGGTCCCATCCGAGCGCGATCACTTTCCCGCCGTTCAAAGCGCTTGGCCACGTGTTTTCTGTTGTTGTGGATGGCACAAAAGATTTGTACGGAAAAGTGTACCTCTCCCGATCTGTTTGACAATCTCGATCATTCGACAAGATGGCCGCCGACCAAGCCAAGGACCGCGGCAACCGCGCCTTCTCCGCGGGGCTCTACGCCGACGCCGTCGCGTGCTTCTCCGAGGCGCTGTCGCTGGCCCCCAGCGCCCCCAACGCGCACGTCTTCTACAGCAACCGCTCGGCAGCGCAGCTCAAGATCGGTAAGGCGCAGGAGGCGCTGAGCGACGCTGACAAGTGCGTGGCACTCAAGCCTGACTGGCCCAAGGGCTACTCGCGCAAGGGCTCGGCTCTGTATGCACTGGGGCTCTATCCGGACGCCTACCGGGCCTACCAGGACGGCCTGAAGAAGGAAGGCGCCAACGCCGGCCTGCTGGAGGGTCTGCGACTGGTGGAAGCCAAGCTCATGAACAACCGAGGAAATTCAGCCGCAGCGCCCGCTGCCTCGCTGAAAAGCTTCCTGATTGGCGACAAACGCAGCATGTTCCAGTTGTTCCAGTTCGCGCTGCGGTCGCTGCTGCTGCTGAGCTTCGTGAGCTTCTGGCTGCCCTTTCTCATGCCGAGCCACTTGGCCTTTGCCAACTTCTTCAAGATCGCGCTGATTAACCACGCCAGCTACTTGTTCTTCACCCACGGAGTGCCCAAATGGCAGGCCAGCTATGCACAGAGACTGCTATTGGATCCTGCAGCGCAGGCGTTCTTCTTCTGCCTGGTGTTCTGGGTCTCCCCGCCACACGCGATGGCGCTGCTGCCAGTGTTTCTGTTGGAAATGGTGCACTTCTTTTCGTACTTGTCGTCGCTGCTGCAAGTGTTAGGACTGTACGACTCTGCGGTCGTCACTTTGGTCACCAGTAAGGCGTTGGTGCCGTTGACGGCGCGGATTATTGGCGACCCGAGCTGGCCGGCGCTGGTGACGAGAGCCAAGTGGGCCAAGCTCTACACCCGCATGCCGCAGGTGGCTGCGAATATCGAAGTGGCCATTGGCGTTGCGCTAGTCGTCGAGATGTTGCTGCCGTCGCGCAACTTTTTGCTGCTCGTGCTCTACTGGCAGGTGCTGCGGGTGCGCTACATGATCTCCCCGCAGCTCCAGGAAGCCTTCCGGATGCTGCACATGACCATTTTGACGGTGGTGAACCACCCGCGCTGCCCAGCGTTCCTGGCTGGAGCGTACGCCAAGATCCACGCGTTCGCCGTCAAGATGGGAGACGCTCAGCAGCAACAGCAAGCTGCGTCCGGTGGTGGTCTCGCTTCGCGCTGCAATATCATGTAGATGGCTGCTCGAGAGTTGATACTGCTTGCATATAAGCGCTGTAGATAGACAAGGGATAAGGAACATGGCAAGATCGGCGTGGATATTGACGATCCTTTAGGCTAACGTCTGCGGTTCAGTTTGTTTTCTCTTCATCTTGATGTGACGGCGGCGGATCTTCCAGCTCTTCCTGTCTCAAAAGGAGTAAACGTGAGAATGGCACAATCATAAAACTCGTAAACAAGTCAGAATGAGTTTCCCGTACGTGATGCTGTTGCTGCAAACGAAGCAGCGTCTCCACTTGTTTCGCAAGGTGGATCTGCTTGGACAGGTTTCCCCGCAGCTCGGCGTTTTCGTGCTCCGCTTCGCGACGCGCACGGAATTGTTGGATTGCAATGTTGCGCCACAGAGCCGCCTCGTTGGACTCGTCGCTGAAGAAATTGGCTGCTGCGCTGTCGTTCTCGTCCGCCACGATCGACTTGCCTTCTTCCGCCTCTAAAGCTTCCAGTCGAGACGAGTGAGGACTCGCAAGAGCTTCTAGGTGAGTCTCCATCTTCTTGACCACCTCACGCAGTCGAATCAACTGCTCACGAACTCGGACACGACCTTTGCTTCCAGGACTTGGCTTCTCAACGTTCTCGGCAGCATCAATCAGCACTCGAAGCGCATCCGCAGATGTATTTTGCTGACCTTGATGCTGCATTCTTGCTGCCGATTGTCGACGACCTTCCAAGTTGCTGTTTGGGAATGCAGCTTGGACAGCTCGAATCGCTTCGTTGAGAAGATCATCAGCAATGTTTGTCGCTGATGGAGCAATCGCAGTCGAGAGAGCTTCGAAGTCAATGGTGTCGATGATTTCGAGAGCTTCCTCCATCAGCTTGTCGTCGCTTGGATCCATTGTCGAGGGTAGTTGTGATCTCGACAAGGTCAATTGAATAATAAACACTGCCCCAACATGCCTTCTGCAAGCTTGTCCTGATCACTTGGGGGGGGTACTAGGTTCAGTCCCTCCGTAAACGACCGCGAGCTTATTCTCGCTACGGAAACTTGTGGCAGTTGAGTACCGTGCCCGCGGAAGCTGAAGGAAGAGAGGACGGTGTCTCTTTGACCCAGGCAGACTGAATTCTCCCTTCGGGATGCGCGTGAGGTAGAAAGCAGAGTTTGCATTGCCGTCGGGACGTGGGACAGGCAACCTCGAGTAGGAAGGTTTCCTTGATGACACAATGGAGACTTGGGACTGGATTCTCGATCAGATATCTGTCTCTGCTAAAGGTGCACCTTCATCTCTGTGGTCCGACCCTTGCAGACAGCAGCTATTGACAAACAACAATACAGTCTTTATTTTCCGGCTTGTTACAGGTTTGCGACGACTAATCGGACTCGGACTCATCGTTCGAGTCATCGATCACGATAACATCCCAAGGACGCACATCTGTCGGCTGCTGTCTTTCGGCTTTAGCTGCCGCAGCAGCAGCAGGACCGAAAGTCTTGCTGCGGGCCTGTGGAGACGACGATGCGGAGCGCGAGCTCGGAGGTGACGAAATTTCTCCTTCGTCGTCCTCCAAGTCGATAACGTCGTCAGCAGATTGCTTTGCTGCTGGCTTCTTTTCGTTTCGAGAGAGCTTTGCATCACTAGCACTCGGCGTTTGCTTCGGCTTCTCTTGGCTGTTTTTGCTCTCTTGGTCCGATGCATCCGAGTCTGCTGCGTCCTCAGCTGGCGGCGACACTTTGGTCTTTTCCTTTTGGGTTTGCTATCTTCCTTGGCTTTCGGCTGCGCTGTTGCCTGCTTATCGCGGACAGAATTGCTCTCTATGAGCTGCCGCAAACGCACAGTCGGAGCGAAATATGGGTCTCTTCCCGCATCCCATTCGTATCCCGAATGCGGCTTTTAAACTCTGCACTCTGCTCGTTCTCCTCCGACTCACTCGGCGGTGCGTCTACTCTGTCGTCGCTGGTTGCTTCCGCATACTCTTCGTCTTCCGGATGATAGGCGCGTGCCTTCGCAATGAGGTTACGACAAGCAATCGAGAGGGAAGTGACGTAGTTTTCCACCCACGTCGTGGTCGGGAAGAGGTTCGACGTGTTGGCCGAGTTAAACAGCGGCAATTTCCATACGGAAGCTAAATGTTCGTCCAGTCCGTAGCATTCGACGCCTTGTAGCAGCAGAATATCATGGCGCGGTGAGCTCCACCACGAAGGGAACTCAGTAGATGTTGACTGAGTCTGCACGACACGACTAACAACCTCTACGAGCTGACCCGGCGGCAGCACGAGGATTTCCGTGCGTAGCAGCCGGAAGAGGTCCACGCGATGCAGCAGCCGCTTGCATTGCGTTGTAGTCAGCAGCCAGAAGCCGCGCTTACCTCCTAAGATCGAGTTCTCTTCGTTCGGCTCGATGATTTTGTTGGCATCCATTTCGCTTTGCATGCGTTGACGACAGACGCGCTCGAGGTCCAGCGCTTCCGCGAGGAGCTCTTCCAGCGGATACTGACCTATTCCCATCTGACTATCCTGCAAAAGTAGCGCCACTTTTCGTTACGCTCGCGGTCATCTCGACAAGTGCTTACGTCCGGGATACCATACGAAAAGATCAACTTTGCGAACTGATTGTGGCGAGAGCCATGGAAAGAGGCGTTGTACTGACGCGCCTGAGCGCGCTGTTGTTCTTGGTGGCGACGTGCGCGCTGGCGATGTAGCTGCTGCTGTAAATGCCCATGCTGGTCCTGCTGCTGCTGATAGTACAGCTCTTGCTGTCGTCGTTCGGACAAATTCGCATGCACAGCCAAAGCTTCAACGATCGACGGCGCAATGTCCTGAGGACGTTGTTTCTTCGGAGATGTCCACACGTGCAGAAGGACTTTAACGCGTCTGTTAAGAATGGATACAGAAGGCCAAGTCGCCATCGCGAACGCTTTCGCTCGGTCCCCAAACAAAGTCGACGTCTCCGCCATCCGGTGAGGCAACGTTCGTCCCTTCATCCATCCATCGCGACATACATATAACATGAGAAGAGCGTCGTCCACGCGAGAGATCCACCAAGGAGCTACAGACTCTGGGGAGTCAACGTGCGGCGAGTGGAGAACTTTCATCGCCCGCATACGTTCTGCTTTCAGTTTGGCAGATGCTTCATCGTTTTGCTGGGAGTGGCCATTCGCCGCCGCTTCGGAAGATTGCTCGCTTGCTGACGCAGCCTTTGCAGGAGATTTGTCTTCCTTGACGCTTTCAGTATCCGATTTCTCTGTACTGGCTATTGTAGCGCTGTCCTTATCATCCCTGACGGCAACGTCATTCGTGGCTTCGTTTTTGCTGTCGTTCTGGGAAGAAGTCGGCGCAGTAGTAGCTGCAGTATTGTCTGAAACAACCTCCGAGGTAGATGCATCGGTTGTACTATCAGACGGAGTCTCACTAGTACTAGTCGACGGTGTCTGCTTTACATCAGGAGCATCCGTAGTGAGTTCCGCCTTGGAATCATTCGTTGAAGCCTCAGCAGCACCAGTTTCAGCTTTGTTACTAGTGTCAGTTGCTGGTTTTGGCGCACTTTCCTCCTTTTCTTGTGCGGTCGGTGGCAGCGTCTTCGAGTCAATCATTTGCTGAACGGTGGCTTCATTACCGACCAGCTGAAGTTCATTAATTAGAGCAATGATGGGCGCTGTTGGCATGAACTTTTGGCGTACAAACTGGTTCAGTTTGTACACCGTGTCGATCTGCTGCAGCTTTGGACGAAAGAGACGAGCAGCTCGGGAATGTAAATCGGTAACCCACAGACGGGGAGGAATCGCGACGCCAAGTAAGTTGGTCGTGCCCATATCTTTCATCATTTCTTCGAGGAACCGATAGCGTCGACAGGCATTCTTGAGCTCTTGTGCGTATTTATCAAGCGGACCGGCGTCTTGAGAGCGCGCAGGGGCTGGCACATTTGATACGATGTACACTTGGCTAGGCTCCAAGTCGAGCCCAATGCGTGAAAAGGTTGTCAACGCCGTCGACACACGCACCAAGTTCAAAATATAATCCTGGATAAACGTCCTCAACTCTTTCAGAGGATATACCTGAAGGGAAGGCGCATGGCGCAACATGTCGTCCCACCTGCCATACCCAAAGCTTGTCACCAGTTCTACGATCCGCTCGATATGAGTGTGAATCGGCGTAACTGGCGCCTTCGATCTCTTCCGCTTCTTGGTGCCACTGATCCCTAAGAAGTCGTCCTTCGCTAGAGGCTCATCGCTATAGTCCTCTTCCTCTTCGTCCTCATCGTCAGAGATGACAAACTCTTCGTCTTTCGCTTGCCTTTCGCCAAACAAATTCTTCTTACGCGACGAGGTGGTAAGTTCGTCCCCACTATCGTCCATCAAATATGACTTTACCTTCCGTCGACAGCGTCTCTTTGTCAGGGGCGAAGGCTCCTCTTCTTTTGTTCCTCTACGCCCTTCAGCCCGATCACCTTGGTCCAGAAATTCGGGTCATCAATGTCGACCTCTTCATCTGGATTGGTCGAACTCACGAAGGTGGCCTTTGAAAAGGAGGACATGGCGTTCTTCTTGCTACCATCAGCGTTTTGCGTCGGATCGTGCACAATCGTAGTACTCCGACTAAGAATTTGGTCAATACTCTCTTCACCAAACTTTTGGATGCTGCTTCCGCCTCGCCGTCCTGTTCTTTGAACATTTCATACGCGCCGTGTTTAAGTAAATTTTCAATCTCCTCCTTGGACATTCGCGCGTTCGGGTTGCTTTTCTTCTTTGGACCTTTCAGTTTAGCAACGGGGTCATCATTCTGCATCCCTCCCAACACAGCTTGATCAAGACCAAGTTTTAATGAAGCCTTATGGAACATTTGCAGCTCGTACGTCTTGGACGTTAGAAGACGATAGATCTTGACGCTTTTCTTCTGGCCGATACGATGGCAACGCGCCTGAGCTTGCAGATCATTTTGCGGATTCCAGTCACTATCATAAATAATCACAGTGTCCGCTGCTGTCAAGTTAATACCTACGCCACCAGCTCGAGTACTCAGCAGCATGATGAAAGCATTGCTGTCTTCTCGACAGAAGCGATCGATAGCTGTCTGTCGCTCATTGCCAGTGATGTTGCCGTCGATGCGTTCACAGTTGTATCGCCGCAACGCAAGATAGTCCTGGATGATGTCCAGCATGATCTTAAACTGTGAGAAGATAAGCACGCGATGCTTGGTTTCTTGCAAGCGAGGCAGAAGCTTGTCCAGCAGCACTAGCTTTCCTGAAGACGTAACGAGACTCTCACTAATCTGTTTCTGAATTTCCTCTTTCGACTCGGCCTTTTGTTGTGCCAGCCTCCGGACTTCGCGCTCCTCCACACCTTTGACGAGGAAGGGGTGGTTGCAGCACTTACGGAGCTCCATCAGAACGTTCATTAAAGTCGGCGCGTCCCCCTTTTGTTGCCTCTCGCAAGAAACTCGGTATTCTTCTCATAAATAGCACGATAATACTGCTTCTGCAGCACAGTGAGCTCCACCTCGATGATCGTCTCCTCTTTAGGCGCAAGCGATTTCTCCACGTCCTCCTTCATACGTCGAAGCAAGTACGGCTTCAATTCCGAATGTAAACGTTCAACCTGTGCCGAGTCGGTAAGCTCACCAAACTTTTCAAGGAATTCTTCCTTGGAATCGAACTTTTCTCCGTCCAAAAAGTTGAGGAGTACCCACAGCTCCTCTACATTGTTTTGGAGCGGCGTACCTGTTAGCAGCAACATATTCTCAAATTTAAACCTTGTGTGGAGAATATTGGAGAGTTTAGAATTGCGGTTTTTCAGGCGATGAGCCTCATCCACGACCATGAGCTGCCAATCGATCTGCGCCAGCTTAATGAGGTCCGTCGCGGAGGCCATTTCGTACGTGGTAATCAATACATCGAAACGATAGCAGTTGCGCTTTGGCTTTGGCGTCGATCGCTTTCCATTAGTCGAACCGGACTTCTTTGCCGAAAGATCCTCAGCACGCTGAAGTTCATCTTCTGAAAGGAAAAACTCGTAGTTCTGAAGGATCCCGCGTGCAGTGGCAGACCCATGATACACTATGGCGTTCAAATTCGTCCAGCTGTCAAACTCACGCTGCCAGTGGCCCAACGTAGAGAGGGGCGATAATGATGAATGGCTGTGGCGTCCGTTCTACAACTGCGAGGTGATTAATATACATGACCGTTTGCACCGTTTTACCGAGACCCATTTCGTCAGCAAGCATCGAGTTTCGCTTCTGGTACCAGTTAAACAGCATCCAGTTGACACCTGTAAGCTGATAGTCGCGAAGTTGAAAGGTTTGCTCCTTCCTGCATGGCGGTCGAGACTCTGCAGTATATCCTCGAAAATTCAGCTTGTGCTTGCTGGTTTTGGGTGTGTGTTTGGCAAGCGCAATCTTTTTAAAACGCTTTGCGGCTCGGATGATGCGATCGTTGTACTGAGCCACGGCAGCATCGTCACCTACATCGTCCTCCCGTTCCCACGTGATGTCATCGTACGGCAGAGCCTTCCACTTAATCAGGAAATACTGAAGCTTTTTTCTCCGTCCTCTTCAGCGTAGTCCGGTGCGTAGTCATCAAGAGGTCGATCGCGAATTTCAAGAATGCGATCGACAATTCGAAACTCAGGATTGAAGTATTCGTCGCCTTGTGTGTTTTGGTAATAGATGTCGCGGTATTCTTTCTCGCGAAAGCGCTGGACTTTACCTTTTGCGTTCTTGTCCGTCTCCAGTAATTCTTCTTCTGTTTGCCAACTGGTGTGTAGATAGGACAACGTCTTCCATTTGACCAAGAAGCGTTCTTCACCGGCATCTTCTTCGTCGACGTCAATAACTGCATCTGGCGCAGCAGGTTTCTCTCTACAGCAGGAGCGCTATTTTCCGTCGCTGGCTTCTGCTCATCTGCGCTGGATGAAGTTTCCGTGGCTTTATCCTCCGCTTTGTCAGATTCAGCCTGCTTGGATTCGACAGCATCAGAGCCAACTTTGGCTTTCTCCTTCTCAGAGCCGTCAGGTTCATCATCTTTCTTCTCGTCCGATTTTGGCCCATCGCTTTGTTGTTCCTGCTCACCTGCGGCAGCGCTTTCCTGCAGTTTTTCCTCCTTCTCCACCTTTTCACTCGGTTCCTGCTTTGCATCTGCAGTTTTGTCTTTCGTCGGCTGTTGCTCTTCCTGCTCGGGCACGAAGATGGAGCAGTGCGTCAAGAAACGTGTGTTCTTGTTGTTGCACATCCTGTTCCACTCCTTCAACGTGTGGATCTCCCGTGCCAGAATCTTCTCAACAATAAACCCGTCCGACTCTGGATTGGCACGTGCTGTCGCCACAAACTCCACGTCGCTGTCATCGTATGACGGCTCTTCACTCGAGTCGGATGGCGAGTGTTTGCGCTTGCTTTTAGCTTTGCTCTTGCTCTTGCCTTTGGCTTTGCTTTTTGCTGCTTCTTCTTCTTCTTGGGCTTTGGCGCCTCCTCCTCGCTGCTGCCCATGATAAAGTCATCGTCTGAGAGGTCGATTACCGTCTGCACCTGTTTCCGAGCGCGTCCACTTCGTCGACGATTGTCTGGCAGTTGCTCGTCTTCCGATGGCGTCTCCGGTTGATCCACATAGTTTCCGTATCATCGTCGTCAGCTTCGTCATCGTCCTCGTCTTCTTCGTCATCGTCGGCATACTGTCAATAAAAAAAAGTTAAGTAAAAACATCAACATAAAATCTCTTTTTATAGTTTTTACAAACCTGAATCGGTTTTTCGCAGCTTCCCGTCGTCGTTTAGCTGGTCGTGCGGCTTCGGGCGAGGCGTGCTCTTCCTCCACCGAGCGTCTCGTGCGGAGTTTAGGTCGGGGCTAGCCGTGTTAGACGTATCCAAACGTTAGTTAAAAGACCTGACATCTCTCTATTTTTTGTCTTTCTTACCTTGACGCCGTCCACCTCTTCGCTCTCTTCGGAGCTTGATAGGTAGACAGGCTCCTCCTTCCTGGCTCCGCGCATCGCCTGACCACGCAGACACACCACGTAATGACTTAGTCAGACCGTCGTGGGGTGTCTCCATCTCTGGACAAAGCTCTCCGAACACTTACCATGGGCGTCTCCGATGACTCCAGCGCTGGCGCGAATGTTTTTATAAACTTTAAGGAATTTGGCATACCCAAATCAAGTTGTTTGAGCGAGACAGTTGGAGGACCTTTTTGGCTGTGGGTGGATGGGTGGCGTGCGGGCGACGGGTGGACGTCCGAGAATTCTCAGGGTGGTGCATACAAACTCCAAGATAATCTTAACGGTGTCGACGAAGCAAAATATAAAGTAGGTTCTCATCGTTGTTGGTTGATCAAAGACATGGATAGTGCTGTGGAAGTCGTCTTCCATTGCACGGTTTCTTCGGCGAGGATCGACAGCAATACCTGGTATTTTCTATACGTTGCCGCGTGTTACGTAGGTCCGGTGCTTCTGTGAGCACCAACGATCAGCTCTGAGGCTTGTTGCTGGATTAAAATCGCAAAGATACTCTTGGGATTGCTTGTCAAGAAGCGTGCAATGCAAAATAGTACTTGTCACGTATTATCATGATCCAGAACGTTGCAAGCAGACGGTAAAAGCAGCTCTCTTCACATTCCATCGCCTTCACCACGTTGACACCAACCAAATCCAACCGTCAGACGGCGGCAGTCGTGGCAAATTAGTCAGCTGCTGCGGCAGCAGGCGTCAATGGTGGACTGTATTCATTCTCTTATATAGAGTTGTTCAATGCATAATCCCCTGAATAGAGGGGGAGTCGTTTACGGTTTCTGTATTACAAAGTTCTCTATAAATGTATCTGAAAGTCTGCATCATACAGCCACTACAAAATCAGGTTTCAGCACTTGCCTTCTTGCGCAGCACACTTGCCAGCGTCGGAGACTGGCGCGTTGCAGAGCCATGACGCGGGCCCCAAGCGACCACCCCAACCAGGACAAGCACGAGACCGTGCAGACCAGTGCCCGCGCCGAGGAGCTCTTCGTAGGGTGCGCAAGAGCAGATAGTGCACCTCCAAATTGTGATACAGTTCCTAATCCTATATGTTTTGCTATGTTTCTTCCCATTTAGAGAGGACGGAGTCATCTCTGTCAAGCCTGTGGACGACAATAGCAGACTGGAGAAGCTTAAGGCTCAACTGGAACGCAGAGATGAAGTACGGGCGTCAAATTATAAACCCAATTGACTGGAATACTGAACTACTATGTTATTCTTTGCTGTAGGAGGTTCGTCAAGCCGCCGAGTATGGACTGGGACTACTAGAAGCCAATGAAGAGCTGCAGATGCAAGTGGGGACACTGAAGATCCAACTGGAGACGGAGACGGAGGAGTTATCTGGGGAGAGAGACATGTGGCAGCGACGCCTTGAGCACTCGCAGCAGGAGACGGCGCAATGGAAGCGCAAGTTTGCCCATGTAGAGGAGGAGAGGGCAAATTTGGCGGAGGAGTTTGAACAGTTTGTGGATAGATGCGAGTGTCGGGGTCCAACCGGTAGTGATGGAAGTCCTGGAGGTCCAGCTGGACGCAGGTATTCGCACCATTTGGATACCATCTCACAGCTCCAGCAAGACTTGCAGGAGCTGCATGCCACAGTACGCGGTAATGAGGATGAGCTTCAACACCTTCGACAGTGGAAACAGGCGGCGGAGATTCAGCAGCAAGAAGCGCTTGAGTGCGAGGTCCTAGCAGCGCAGATCGAGGTGTCGTTCAGAAAGAAGACGGAAGAGGAGCGAGAGATTGCTCAAAAACTGATGAGTGGCCTGGAAAACGAGAAGGAGGAAATGAGGAAAGCAGCACGAGCGCACGAGGAAGAAGCGAAAGCGCTAAGAAAACAGCTACAGATAGCTGAGGAGGCACGAGATGATGCACAGGTTCGAAGCAACAAACTCAGCGAAGAGTTGCTGTCGTCCGAGTCTCGATGCAAACGCCTTCAACGCGAGCTTGAGCTGCTAGAGCATGTGTCGTACTTCTCACAGGCCATTGTAGATCGCGATGATGAAGAAAGCGATGAAGACGACGAGATCATCGAAGAGCCGCAAAGCATATCGGAGATCCTTTCTGGGGATGATAAATTGAAGGGCGATAGTGCGGACACTGCCGACAGTAACAATACGCCTCCGATGCCGTCGCCGCTACGGATCAAGCGCAGACGATCTTTCCTCGTGGAAAACGCGACTCCGTACACGCCATTCCCTTCAACCACAATCGCTGAAGATGGTACACGCGTCCAGGTATCCGAGTCGGAGATGGAAACGCACAAGAAGCTGCACCACTACTTCCATTTGACTGCGCAAAGTATCATCCACGAGAACAATCTGCATGAGCGCTGCTTCAGTTCGTCTAGCCGCCTCGCGATCGATGTGTGGTACCGCGAAATCATCGCGAAGGAGATCCCATTCCTCTCCTGGCATTCGTGGCTGATTAACCGGATCAGTGAGGTAGCTGCATCCGTACAAGACGATGACGATTTTGCTAAGCCAACTGCTGCTAAGACTCCTACAACTGGCGCTTCATTCCGCGTGTTCTCACTACCAAAACCTCGCGGCAACAGCGACAGCGCGACATCCGCCCACAATTCTGTTCCTTCCCCAGCAACAGTGTCTTCGTCACCAGCTTTGTCGCCGGTAGCTCGCGTGCCGTTCACTGTGGCACGAGCTTTCTTTCGCCTGCTTCGGAAGAATGCTCATTCCACTTCACCTGCTGCATCGCCTGTAGCAGAGTAATCTGCTAGTTTCCACAGAGAATTTGAATCCTGTAAAGGCAGACACAAAACTGTATTTGCAGCGCATGCCTACATGAACCAACCGAATGTACTCTAGGATAACCCCATCGCAATAGAAACGATGAGACCAACACCAAGCGCAGCAGCAAGTCGAGCAAACTGATCCGGTAGGTGATTAAGTCGTTCCAGTCGAAAGTCCTCGCTCATGTCTTTGAGTTTGACGATACTCACCAGCAGCAACAAGTTACCAAGATGCCCTAATGCGAGTCCCACCAACATCAACAGACCAAAGCACGACACCATTAACAGCAGGAATCCTTGGAAGCTCCACTGAAAACCCAGTCGAAGCGCCAACGATGTATGCTCACGTCCCATACTCCGTGCAAAGGGAGCATCCTGTGCACTCTGTAGCAGTAAAAATGCCCACGTAAAAACCATCACAATGTGGGCGTAAATAATGACAACCCAAGGCGCTTCGTCGACGAGGTATAACGATGTCCCGACCATAGTGATAGGTCCAACAGACCAAGCTATGATAGCTTCGTTCAATCCAACAATAGGGAGCGTATCGTCCCCACTGCGGCAGTAAGTAAGCGACAAGGTGGCTAGCAATGCCATCTCTCCGGATACAGCCGCACTCTTCTCACAAATCACGTAAGTGATAGCCAACACCAGCAATTGAAGACCGTAGAACAGGAACGACCATCGACGGACTTGAGTTAGCGATAGTAAACTGCAGAAAATACAGGAAATTAGAAAATAATTATAATAAAAAATAAAAGGTTTGTGGCATACTTGAGCACGATCTTGGCGTCGTTGTCTCCGGTTCTTTTGGGCTGCAGTGTACGATGGAAATTGCTGTAGACCGCACTAAGATTGCCCAGTAATTGGGTGAGCATTGCGATAGCCAGAATAGCCGCCACATCGAGCTGGAGAAAGGAGATTCCTGTAGATGCATGATTTTGTCAGATTTTTAAAATGTATTTTAGCCGGTTGGAGTGCTGGGGAGCAGATAAGCAACGAAACTTGCCGTGGGACTTGCGTAGGAGACTCACAGCAATGAGCACGGGACAAGCAGACGCGAAGAGCGTCCGGGGGCGCAGGGCAGCGCGCACACTCTTGGCGTACTCCATGCAGGAAGTTCGCTTATGAATAATTCACCAACAAAAATGTATCCATTTCGGAGATCTATCATTTGTTTTCTTCTGTTGACAAGTATGTTATCATCCGAATCATCCCGTGATGATTCGGACTCCAAGCGCAGCGACCTGGTGGATATGTTTGGTCCCAGGCTGGCGGATGAACATCATATTTGGAGGCACACGCAGTTCTTCGGACAGCCAGTGGACGAACGCCGAGTCGAACGTTGCGCCACAAACATGCACAAAGTCGATCTTTATCTTTGGGTACGTCATGTCGAACACGCGTGTCATATCCCTCATATCCTCGACATTTTCTCTCTCCAACTTCCGTCGCTCCACGTCTGCTTCGGTCACCTCACAAGTGGCGTCTTCGTCGTCCAGATCAGCGTCCTCACTCACGTGTACCACGTGTAAATTGTGCGTGTGTTCATTCTTCCTTACGTACAGAATTGCCTTGTTGAGAATCGACAAGTCTGGCGTCTTGATGAAAAATACAAAAGCAGGCAAATGTATTTCACGCAAGACCGCTGTGATAGTGCGCCCACCTTTGGCGCCAGTTCGCTCCCACTCTTTGTTTTTCCTTGAGACTTTGCTGCCTCTACGTCTTCAACGGCATGGTCACGACTTCGAGAAGGGAAAAGCTGCTGCATGATGTAAAGCAAGATGCGCAGGATGAAGACGCGTTCCAACATGATAAACATCGTCGACGCAAACACGACGAAGTAGATCGCAAAATACGTAAAGATAGCGGGATCTCCCAGCAGATTTCCCAATAAACCCAACAGCACCATTACCAGTCCGAATATGCAGCTCCACCACGGCGCGTGGACGTCACGAGGAATATCTTCGCGCTTTAATTTGAGCATCATACATCCAAAAGCAAACAGCGCCATGACGCCTAAGAATGCGAACGTGAATACACCGGCAAGGACTGTAGAGTCGGCATGAAGAAGAATCACGAGGCTGGCCTGAAGCGCGAAGAACAAAAGGATAATATGGTGGTTGGTTCCGCGCCATTTGTTGGTGTGCGTTAGGAAACCAGGCAGCACTCGATCGAAGGCCAGACGTCTAACAAGTCCCGTGATGCCAACGTACGACGTGAGCACCCCCGCAAGCACAATGAAAGCGTCAATGGACACCCAACTTTTAAGCCATCTGCCAGCGACCACTCGTCCCATCGAAGCAAGCACTACGTTCTTGTCCGCATAGATCCCTCCAGGTCCTTCCAACGGCAACACTGCAAGCGACAGAAAAGAGAGCAGCAAGTTGTAAAACGTAGCAAACATCCACATATTCCGCAGCGTCTTGTGGAACACTCCTTCCGCTTGTTCCTCGACAAATTGCGCTGAGGTCTCAAAGCCTGTAATGCCCAACATGGCTGACGAAAAGCCGTAAAAGATGCCAGTCAGCACATTCCCATGCACGATATTCCCGCCACATTCACATCGGGGAAATCCGTCTGCATATTCTTGGTGAAAATCTCTGGATTCAGTATGGCGTAGTAGATGGAAAACCCACTTAGCAGCGTCAGTGTCGCCACATGAGCAATGAAGATCACCAGTGCCACCATCGAGCTCTCTCCAATGCCAATTATTGACAATAAGGCAAAAGTAAACAGTAGCATCACTGTTCCAGGCACCACACTCACGTCTGCTTGGGTATCAAGATACCTCAACGCAGACGTCGCCGACACGACTCCTGTAGCCAAGTACGAGATGATTCCTAGTGTAGCAGCCACCGCCGCCGTCTTCTTGGACGTTGTATTCAATAGTACATTGTAGGAGCCTCCGTTGAGGGGATTGCACTCACTGCCTCCTCATAAATGGATCGGAACAGGTACAGCACTACCGCCACTAAAGCTTGTGCCAATGGCGTCAATTTGCCTGCTTTAGCAGCCACAATGCCCGAAGAATAGAGCACCGAGGCGAGAATATCATTGCCGCAGATGGCGGTGGACGGCCATTCGCCCAGAGACTCGTGGGGCGTCTCCAGACGCTGTCGAGTGGCCTGCAACGCGCTGGGGGCACCAAAAGTTGCTTCGTCTCGCCCTCGGGCGGATACATCCAGGCGGGCAGCGGCTTGCGACTGCGCAGCTTAAAGTCGCGCACGCGAGGAGAGCGGCGAGGCACTTGGGCATCCGGCAGCGACGCCGCGTCGGGCGCAGGGGAAGACAGCAACGTCACCTTGAGCTCGTCCATGCTGGATCCTTCCGACAAAATGATAGCGCCCTGTGATTGTGAATCTTAGAAATGGGATAATCAGGCAAAAATCTTATTTTTGAGGGGAATACGCCTCGGCGTATCTCGTTCATTGTCTTCCAGCAACAAGTCTCTCGATCATGCGATCACTGCGAATTATGTAGTTAACTTGTTTGTGAAAGCCGAGTTCCAGCAAAACCGTCGACCAGAACGCAGCTATCCTTCAGGACTCGACGCCTGTGGCGCCAGAGCTCGCTTTAGTAGAACAAAATCAGCAGCAGAATAGAGTAGAGCACGGATCGATGCATAAAGACTTCGTTTGGATGGTTGCATTTGATAGCCAAGCGCTCTGCTCACTGTTTTCCACGAACGCAAGATTGGGCCACGGCAATCATACGAAGTTTGCCTTGCATCCATTGTAGTGGACTTGTCTGTTAGGCGTGGTAGGCCAGCCTAGCGACTCGGAGATCCAATTTTTAACGGAATTGGCAATACTCGCTTGAGCAAATTTGAATCCGCTCTTGCATCAAGTTGGCAGTAGTAATGAATAGCTGAATTTCGTGTCTATAATAATTAGCACACTACACAACGTGCGCAGGTTGGCTCGAGGCAGCAGAAGCGGTGGTCGACTGCGCCTTAGGAACAATTAGAACGTCCGACGGGCGTTTGCGATGGCGGAGAGCCAGTCCGCTGATCTCGAACTGGTCAAGCAGTTCGGAGCTGTCCAAGTACTTGTTTCCAACATTGAGGAGGTCGCACTTGAGCAGTCGATGGGAGAATGCTTCGTCGTCCAAAAGCACTCGAGCAAGATGGTGCGGCTTGAAATGGCGTTCAACATCAGCCTCTCGTCTTTTGCCCCGAAAACGATCAGCACAGCCATGACGAAGATCAACGCACAGCCTACAAACGTCAAGATGGCGGACCATTCCGGTACGGAAAGCGTGACATCAACATGCTTCACACTATCGTCGAATGCGAGCGTTGTTTGATCAAGCTGTTGCTTCACGACACCATTCTGGAACAGCCAAAACAACGCGGACTGGTACGCCGGTTGAAGGGCTTTCTCCGAGTACATGTGTGAACTCTCGACTCGATCCATAAAGGCGCCACGTTCACGTTCGCATCTCGCTCCGTTGATGGGGGTCCAGTCGCTCGAATCCTCAAAATTGCGTGGGAATACAAAATCGCTTTTGAGGATGTCACTCCTGTCGACCTCCTGCACGTTCGAGGTGACTAGTGGTGTCCAGGACAGCAGATCTGGGAATAACTGGATAAATTGGTCACTGGTATGTGGTTGAAGCCCACGATAACTTGCCGTTGGCTATCGGATAAGGGAAACACGAGACCGTTGCAGTCGCTCGCCTTGCATGTGGCTCGGAACTTGGCGGCCAAATCGGTCGTCTGCCACGATAATTTCCCAGCAGTGATCTGATAGATTTTCCTGGCGTTGGTCAGCATCACGACGGAGCCATTACTGGTCGTGCTGGTGGAAAGAGAAGAGCTGATGGCGTCACCGACGATGCGCTTGGCAAAGCTGAATACCAACATCGAAGTACTGGAACGATGCTCGCATTGGGTACCATCGACGTTCATGGTTGCTGCGTAGTCTTCCTTCCCGTTTACATCCAAGCAAACCGGCAACGCACGAACTTGACTTCCTTCGTCAACCGGTGCTGTCGTCAAAGAAGCGCCAACGGGGCTCACGACGCATCCATTCCGTCCACACTCCTCCTTCGCGTTAATCTCAAATAGACCCTTAAGGACGTTGGAACCGTAAACCACAGACTGGGTCGTATCATTGAGCAGATCAATCTGTCGGCGTAAGAAATCTTTATCCAAGGGAATTTCCAAAGTGACTCCTTTGAACACAACGTCGCCGCTGTCTGTCGTCCAAGGAAAATGAACAAACTC
The DNA here is from genome assembly GCA_011947345.1 of Phytophthora quininea. Taxonomy (NCBI): domain Eukaryota; phylum Oomycota; class Peronosporomycetes; order Peronosporales; family Peronosporaceae; genus Phytophthora; species Phytophthora quininea. The sequence continues at coordinate 144,531 of JAAVTG010000179.1, read as the reverse complement.
GAGGCTGCTTTCAGGAACACTTAAATTCTGTAAATGCGACCGAATTCCCACTGCGAGACTCAGCGAGACATTAGCCGCTTGAATCAAAGCCTCAGTCATACTTGTATCATCAGACGATGTGCTATCAAAATTGTCTGGCAGGTCCTGAAGCTCAAAAATGCTGGCGTTTGGCTCAGTTCCCAGTTCTCGAAAATAATCATCGGTGGCGCGAAGTGCGTACTGGACAAGATTCCGCGCTTCGCCGAACTCCATGGGCAGTGAAAATGTCTCCACATTCTCGCTTAGTGGCACTTTTAATGCGTTGGTAGTCGTCGTCTCCGGTGAGAACGGTAGCATATCGCTGAGCCACTGACGAGAAGGAAACCCGTAGTCCAGTTCAGCGGGTAGTCTTCGAGGGGACGCACGGCTGCATTGTCCTGCATCATTTATTGCAGTTGCCTCCGCCATCACCATAGCACTTCGTAAAATCGTTTCTGCGCTTGATGTTCCGTTTGTACTTGTAGACTGCGAACTCTCGGTCTCCAATAGATCGCTCTCGCTGATAACTGCATCCACTCGCGACGTTTTCTCGCCCACGTAGACCGCCATCAACCCGTTGAGTAGAAACCACAGCACCACATTCCCCAACAACGCCAAAACAAGTTTTGTTTTCCTGGAAGTCTTCTCCTGCATCGTCAACTGCGTCAAAAGCAGAGCAGCACTGCAGGCACGACGGATGCCACCAGCATGAGCAACGGCCTGACCATCAACGCCGTCACGAGTCCAACGTAAACGTTATAACTCTCAATCTCACTTGGTTCGCTGCTGTCGGCTCGGTAGGACCTCAAGACGACCCCTCTTCTAAGAAACACCATCATCACGACCACCACAGCAGATCCGAGCGCTGCTGTCGCTAGAATCCGAAACCTCTGGAATCGCACCAACAATGGTACAGCATTCGGAGTCAGCGCTCTTTGATATAAGAAATCCTTTGCAGCGGACGTTGCGGACGGAGACTCGACGTCGAACATTTGACTGCCATTGACGTTGCTTCGACTGTTCGGACTGCCATACCCGGAGCTGTTAGACTGCGACTGAGACTGCGACAGCGAAATGTGCGAGATTGCGAGCGGCGAATGCATGGCAATTGCCGACGCAGATAATGACGAGGCGCCGACCAAGTCGGTGCTGCAGTGAACGATCCTCTGCCCCCAAGCAGCAGCTGAAGTGGGCTTACTGCACGGACGAGCACGCACTCGACAGGCTGCGTTGCAAATAGCCCCACGTGTGACCGTTAAATTCTGATCAGGCGATGGCCAGCCGCTTCCGGAAGAGTGGCGCAGGTGGCGAGCAAAGGAGCAAGTGACCGGCAGGTTGAGTCCCTTGCCCGCAAAGTCGGCGCAACATTCTTATTCGAGCTCTATATAATCCTTCTAATTTTACGAACATCAGCCAATCAGCGACGAGAAGTAGTCGAACGAGAGTCAGCACAACCGAAAAGTTTATTGAGGGGCAATTGGGACTGCCGAGCCTGTCCGGAGTCTGAACAGTTCGCCACAACACGCAGAGCATGAGCCTGTCCGGAGTCGGATCGTGTGTACTGTTTTCCATGCCAATTTCCGACGACTAACAAAGTTTTGAGGGTGCTGGATGCCTTCAGCTGGCAAAATTCTTTGCCCATCATGATCGAGTTGAAGCCAGCAGCAACCGCCCGATCGCTCGACTGTCTGTTGCACTCAGCAGCGTCGTGACTTTTATTGCAGCTGATGGATGAACGAAAACATACTTGTCGCCGAGTCTGGGAATGCTGAAAAGGATGCACTTCTAGACGCGAGCGTATCGGCAATGTGGTGCCAATTCAGCAACGGGATACAGTAAAACTGAAGCCACGTCGCCTGGGATGGATTTTTCAGTAGTCAGCAGAGGTGACCTCCACACGACTTTCAGGAGCACCAAGATGGTCATCAAAAGTTGTTAAACGAGTCGCGACTGGAAGATCTCGCCACATATTGGCTCGGGATCGCGAAGAGAGCAACGACGCAATCGTGGAAGGCCATTTTCGTCTTCTGATCAGATTAATCCGTGGGTTGACGACCCACGGCTCGTGGTTTGCAGTCTGAGGATGCGAGGTAAACTTCGTTGGATTACCGAGCCCAATCTTGTGTTCTACTTCGTATAGAACAGTGAGCTGACCGCTTGGCCATCAAATTCAAACCATCCAAACGAAACCTGTATGCATCGATCCGTATGCTGCTGCTAACTTTGTGGAATTCTGTTTCAGCTAAGCGAGCTCTTGCGCCACAGGCGTCGAGTCCTGAAGTATAGCTGCGTTCTGGTCGATGGTCGATGGTCTCTGAAGGCTGGCTTTCACAAACAAATTAACAACATAATTCGCAGTGGCCGCAAAATCGAAAGACTTGTTGCTGAAAGACAATGAACGATCGAGGTCACTTCTCAATTCACTTCATTCAAGAACAACCGCGCTCCGACCATCATGCGACCGTACTGCCTCGTTTTGGTGGTGATCATCACCCTGCTGGCCTAATTCGACGCTGCTGTGGCCAATTCTTCCCCGGCACACTCGCCTGGCAGTATCCGTGTTAATTCAACTCAGTGTATGCTTCCGACAGCCAAAACGACGGACACGGACGATGACGAAGAGAGAGCTCTCGGCATTAAGGCATGGCACACACAACACCAAACCAACATCAGATTCCCGGGGCCGCCAGGAAAGGTGTGGCCAACGCTGCAAAGGCCGACAAGAAAAGGCTGAAGATCCGCCAGGCAGCAGCGAAGGAATCTGCGTTCAAAGCGGCAAAGGCTGCTGCTGCTAATGATGGGGAGGCGAAGCAGTTCGCTAAATGGCTCATAAAGGAGTTGACCCCCGACGATGTTTACAAGAACTTCAATCTTGCTGTGCACGGCCATTATAACCTGAACTTCCAGGTTTGGGAGAGATTCGGCAAGGCTTATTCAATCTTCGCTAATGCTGCGGGTGCCGCGTAGGTGTTAGGCAGGCCATTCCGGAATTCGTGGGTCAAATAGATATATTTTCTCATGTGATAGGTTTCTTGATGAGAATCGATCGTCACTGCTTCGCGCTGGACGTATCACACAAGTCCACCCATATCCTGGTCCTTTTGCTATTCATGCGTTCGTAATGAGCCGTGCCGTTCGATGCCGACCCGCTTGCTGAAACACTACTCCGACGATGACTCTACACGACCCATACAACAACAAACACGGTAAGTTTTCGACCATCGAAAAATGTATTACTACGATCGGCGGTTGCAGTCGCAGCACAAAATGCAAGCAACCAAAAACAAATCAAAGCAATAGCTATACCGGCGAGAAAAGCTGCTTATCCTGCGACCGGAACGAGTCCTTCTGTGGTCATAGAGCACGCAAAACCGTTAGTGAATAGAGGCATACAAATCATCAAACCAGTCGCCGTACCTCGACGGGCGGTGGAGACGCAAGTTGGTTATCCGGATTGGGGTCGCTAGTAAGTCCTTGGTAGTCCGGCTCCAGTGGTCCGCGCTCAAACATCGCTGGCTGGATGTACATGTCTTCCAGGACACTCTCCAAGTCCTCCATTTGACGCGAGCGACGCGAGTCTACCATCACGGCCTGGTCCAGCGGCAGGTACAAGGCGATCTTAGGGTATCGCGAGCTCACGAACAAGTGGAACGCGGCGGTGATAAACGGCAAGATGACGGCAAAAATCGCCGGCCACGCCACCTGCTTAGTGACCAGCACAGACGCCATAATGATCTGCGAGAACAGCAACGCGCCGATAATAAAGCGATACAGCGACGGGAAATACGTGCCGGCGGTCTGTGTCGATGGGTCGTGCACACACAGCGTCAGCCAGCGGTAGACCAGGTCAGATAGTACCAAGTACACAAACGCGAAGTAGTTGAGAATCGGCGCAATCGCGCAGAACACCAGCACCAGCATCAACACCAAATAGTACTCAGACACTTGGTCCGAAGCGGAGAAATCGCCAGGATGAGCCAGCGAGTTGAGGCCAAACCACGGTGTCGAACGCTCGCGAGGAGTCAATTTCGGTGCAACCGTTTGGTAAATGTAGGCCTTGATGATCGGCGTCACACGTAGCAGCGTGAGCGTCAAGTTTAAGCCCGTTCGGACCAGCAGATACGTGATGAAGAATGACGACTGCACGGCAACAGCATCACTAATCTTAGTGAGCACACCGCTAATGTCGCTCCAGTTGGTGCCGCCTTTGCCCATGACCGTATCAATGACAGTACCGCCGATAATGGGCAGCAAGAACGTCACGTAGATCTGGTAGATAACCAATTTGTTCAGCAGAGAAGCATCTACCTGTGAGGCAAAGGCATGACCCTCACGCTTGGACAAAATCCCCAAGATAATCGGAGCTAGAGCGGTCATAACAGACAACATCAGCGGCGAGACTTGCTCCAGCACAGACTTGATCCACGAATGGTTTCTAATCTGGGTCGCGAGCCACGGCCAGTTCTGCTCGAGCGACGACACCTTGGCGAAAGACACGACGATACCTGTAGGCACAGTCCAGAGCAGGATAATCGCCGTCGTCAGCGCTAGAGAGATCAAAACCCACGTGTCCTTGACGTTCTTGGACAGTCCAATGTTCTCCCACACGATATCGTCATAATGAGCTGCTGGTTCCACCGCCATCTGCACGGGGTTGGCACTCTGCAGGATCTGCGGGCAGGACTGCGCCACTTTCAAACTTCGAAACGTCACAAAGCCCGCCGGTCTCATGATTCCGACCGCCTTCTTGTCCTGCTTCTTAAGACTTTTAATGTACCTCGACTCGACTGCATCCGCGTCCAAGTCTTCGTCCTTGTAGTTCCAGTTGACGTCATTCGAGTCCGTGGCTTGGTCCACGCGACGTGATGAGCCATCGCTGCTGGACTCGATCAATTGTCTGGCAACGCCAGCTTGGTTGCGCATAATCGCTCGCACTTCCTTCTCTACAGCCTCGTTCAGGGCCTTCAACTGCTCTTGATACAGTTCCACGGCGTCAACTTTCTCTCCTCCGAAGAGTTTATCTTTTGTCATCACTCGGTCTCCGGTCTTGGCACTTAAAGCCAAGCCATGCTCCAATTTATTGCGAACTTTGACTCTCTCCGCCACAAGTTTCTCCAGATCTCCACATTCCAACGCCACGTAGGCATGCAGCACGGATTTTGGGAACAGCAATTCCAAATAATTCCGCAACGTTTGCTGCGTGCAGAGATTGGGAGGTAGTCCGTTCAATACTACAGTGTACTGCTGCGTGTGCTTCCTGGACATGAACTCGTGGCGACGTCGAATATATTCTTGATACTCTTGCCACAATAAGAAGCACGTGGTGGCCGATACCAAGTACATCGTCACCACGGTGAACCAAAAGCGCCACGTCACATTCGAGTCCAAGTGGGACAAGGTGGTCTTGTACAGAGCGTCTTGCGAGTCGTGTTGGGCGTAGTAGTAGATGGGGAAATTAGCTGCAGAGCAGAGGATGGCGACAGCCGCCACCTTTTCACACAGTCTCAGGAACCGCAGGAAGAACAGCGTGTCCATCCCGCACTGTTCCAAGACGTCGTCGTCTCTTGTCAGTAGGAGGAGTTTCACCCAACCGAAGATTCGGGTGCCGTGGGCCCGTGTCACTTGGGCGTTGGTGGTCTCGGGTTTGTCCTCCCGGCAGTAGTAGGCTTTCTGGTACTTGATACGCCCCAGTTCGAAGAGCAGCCAGCCCACGGCGCCGATCACAAAGTAGACGCGCATTCCATCGAGGATGGTGGTGGACGGCGTCAAATCCTCTGTGGGCGCTTTGTCGATGACCGACTCGGCGGCGCTCGCTGCGTCGGCCATGGCTTGTCCTGGCGGGTCAATTCCTTGCGGAGAGTGCGGGGAATTCCAGAGTGAGACCGACTCGCGGCGGTTATAGTGGCTGGTTCACGTTACCACGTGAGACTTGGTTTTAATGGAGCCAGCTGAGCCCCAGATGGCAAAACGGAAAGGCGGTGGTGGAGAATGCAACAAATGCACTCGCGGTGGTTGGAGTCGCTTGCAAGGAACACAATTCGTTGTGTGATGGAGGTGAGCTGTTCTTTCGACGTGCTCCATGCTCAAGGCGCCGAGCTGACGCATGCAGCCAGTGGCTGATGAGGGAATTTTGGGAGGATTTTAGATCAAGTCGGTGGTGATCTGCATGATGTAAATCCTCTCGACCACCAAGAAACAGAACTTGGCATTGCATTTGAGAACCCCCATTGCCCACATTGCGGTCGTTGCTGGCACTGAGATAGAGAGCACTGCCATCTGGAGGCAAAATAGAAAAAGATTGCTTGTGGATACGCAAAGCTGGTTGATCTCGACACGGTAAGGTGGTGGATTACCGGTAGTTGAGGTGTTAACGATGACCAGCTCCCTTCTGGAACTTTTGCATGAACACCTTCTTCAGTGCGCTGTCCTTCTCCACAGACTGAGCAGCTTCGAAATCGTGGATTTCTCATCCGCCTTCTGCTTCACCTGCTTGGCCGCCTTCACGCGTTCCGCCTTGTACGCTGCACCTGCAGCCCTCTTCAGCGCCTTCAACGCGATTTTTTCGGTCTTCGCAGCGGCTTTATGTGCCGCCGGAGTTCGTTGAGAGGCGAGCTCTTCAGGCCCAAATAATGGTCCAAGGGAAACCCTCTCTCTCTTTATCATTGTCGGTGTCATCGGGATCCTTAGCAGCACGCAGCACGCAACAAGCGCTTGTGCCCGTGTTCGTTGACTTGATTCTCCGTCGCGAGTGCAGAAGAAGACGTAGCAGCAGTAGCGTCAAAACCAGCCAGTAGGGCGGTTAATGCCACCAAAATGATGCAGTGCGGACGCATGGTGGTCGGGACGGTACTGAAGCTGTTCTTGAGGAATGGCCTTGAATTATCGCCATGGACTCGTGATTATGTGGTCACTTTGAATTACATACTCGCCTGCTGCTGGTTTCGAGTAGCTCACTGTCAGTCAGCCGCCGAGTTTCAAACTCACAGTGCACTACACAACTGAGAACACTTTGCAATATACGGCCTTCGAGCACAACCGGACCCAAGATCTTCTCCAGCCTCTTCGGAGGAGAAGGGGTTCCTGGCGTCTAGTACGAAGCGGTGACGTGCTAGGCGATAATCCCTCACTGCAGCATGCAGGGGTTTGGTAACCCCTGTGTGTTCAAAGTTTAACCACCAAGGCACGCTGGACTCGGCGGACCTTTCGCGTTCAAGACTCGGGAGGACCGGTAGTCCTCTCGCGTGTCAAGGGGATTTTCCCCTACCAAAGGCGCGACGGACCTGGTGACCCGTCAACCCTCAGGACAAGCGCATGGGACCGGTGACCCCATGCGCTTGAAGATCTCCCACCAAGGCGCGGAGGATTTTGTGACCCCTCTAGCATTTCAGCTCCAACACCAAAGGCACGGCGAACCTGGTGGCCCCGTCGAGTTCTCAAGATATCCCCAGGGATCTTCAACCGACGCGCGTTGGGCTGGTGAACCCTCCGCATGTTCATGAAGTATCTAACACCACCGAATGGGAGAATTGGTGACCTCTCATGTGTATAGGAAGTTACAGCACCACAAGCGCTCACAGAACAAGAAAGTTCCAAGGTCTCAAGACACAATAGTACAGTAAGACATTAAGACATACCAAAGCGGATAAGGCACAGCCTCTTGCGATCTCAGGAGTCTATTAGTTAGCAATAACAGAGAATAGATGACCTTCCAGCACCCTACACAACTGAGAACTGGCAATACCCCCCTCCCGTGTCTCGCGAAACATCGCGGCGGGACAAGTGTTTTGTGTTCGTCTTTGCTGCTGAAGCCGACACTTTATAAAAGGTGAACTATGCGCAATTGTTTTGATTCGTTCATTATTTTCCGAGCAAAGGTAGTAAAGGTCCTTTACTAACGGATATCGCTTCTGTCCGACCACATGGAGCTCGCTACGGAGGAGGAATTCCCGCAACACCACCAAGGAGGGCTTCTTCACCACTGATTTGGGCTAGCTCACCTCACCACTGATACGGGCTAAATCACCAATGCAGGATGTTAGGCACCCCAAAACGCTGTATTGTCAAAATAGCTATCGACGTATTGCCAAAATAGCAATCGTTTTGGAGTGCTCATTGTAAAAGAAACCACCACCCCGCGACGAATACCTTCAAGAGCTTCTCGTCAATGAACGTCGACAGCCACCCCAGCGACAGACCTCCTGGCCTCGCAGCATTGATCAAACGAATCGCGATAATAATTCATACATTCGATGAACGATAAGCGATTTCCTGCAGCATTAGAGTTTGCTCTGTGGGCTCGTACACAGATGCCTAGATGCAGCAGTACGTTTGGCTCTGGTGACTTGCACGTGGCCAACCGCACCTTCACCACAAGTTTTGTTATCAGGAAGAAATTGAATTGATTAACTGTTTAGCGAATTTCTCGTCTTAAGGTGATAAGCTATCTATCCGTGAGAGTTACGTTCGTGTCGTGTCGTCCACATGTGGTGCATGGGCTCCGGGATATTATTTTCTGGCGGATCAAAGCCAAGTTTTTGCAGCACGCGGACCACAGTAGCACGGTTGCAATGAAGCTCATGTGCGTGTTGGTAGAGGAATTGGTAGTGCATCTTGAACGAGTTCAGCAGATTGAGAATATTTGGCACTTCAGCCGTTGTTTCCTGGCAATGAATGTCGTTCCTGAGCCGCCATGTTGCGTGAAACACTATCGCTGTATAGATCCTCCATAGGAGTATCAGTTCTTTGTGCTCACTTCTCCAGTTCCTACGAAGGTCTTGTAATCTTGAGAAGAGTAGCAACCTCCAGCTTAGATCTACGCAAAAGAACCTCGACCATCGGCTCCATAGTTCGCTCCACATTGGTTCTAATGACGGGCACGTGAAAAACGGTGCTCTACGTTTCGACATCCTGGCATTCCGGACGAACGCAGTTTTGGATGGTAGGATTTAGTTCTCTGAGGAAGTATAGTCGTGAACCGACTGTGAGGTCTCCGAAGCACATTCGTACTATCACATCATGAATTACCGGCAGTAGATATCCACGTAGAGAAATCACACTGGACAAGGTCTCATGAATCCTTTGTCGAGGACACCCCAGGTCTTCCATCGGATGATGCATCAACTCCGGAACTTGCTGGAGAATCACCTTCCAATCTTGCGATCGCAAATTTGGGAAGAATCGCGTAGTTGGTTCTGTTGGGAGACAGCTACTTACCTTGATTCCAAATATCGGCGGTGAATTCGTACTTGTTACTTCCTGCATTCCTCCTTCGTCCGGATGCGGTAGTAAGCGATGAAATAATCGGCTCATTTGATGGTAGAGCACGAAAATGTCATGCGGAAGCACTTTCGTCCCAAGTATTGGATGAATCTCGGAGCAGACGTTCGTGAAAAATGCCGTTGACGACGGCCAGTCGCGATTGGCACCCAGAAAGTCGGCAAAACATAACTTTTTTATGTTTTGCCAGTTCCCGACAGAGCGCTCGAAAGGCGTTTGACCCTGACCCCAGGGGCTTTGCCGTACTCGCTGGGCTTCGCGTATCCAGTACCTGAAATTCAGGCAACCTGCTCCACCAAATTGGGGTGAATAACACCTTCTGCAGTGTTTTCATTCTGCTGTAGTGAATCGACTCCGGGACTGGCCATTTAATTATGTTCCACTCCCGTAGCAAGTGTCTCCACCACAAAGGTAGCATGCTCGACCTTCAGCCCGCTGGTTTCGGTGGGGTTTGAAGTTAGAAATCACTCGATCGCGGGCGGGCGAAGTTGCCATAGCGTAATTGGATCATGTAGAGCATTGGGCGATACCATACGTTGTCATCTTCGTCTGGGTGTGTAGTAATCGCTCATAAAAATTTCTGGAGAAGTTGCGACGAATGACAGTAGCTACATCAGGAACCCCGATGCCGCATGCTTCGCGTGGCCTCACAGCCGGTCCTTTTTGAACGATACTTATCCCAGATTTTCCAGTGCTTACGCGGTTATATAACACGTACCGATTCACAATGCCTTGCCAGCGTTTGATGAACCCGGGTCGGAATCGTCACAGAAGCTGTGAAACACCACAGCAATGACAAAATCTCTGCTTGGGCGATCAATCTTCGGCCGATTAGGGTTCTCGCTCGGCCTTTCCAAAGTTGGAGCCGCTTAATCAATTTTTGTCGAGTTGATTCGCCACCAATGTTGACGTATCACTATTGCCGAACGGAATGCCAAGATATCGCACGGTTTCGCCGCGCTTCAGTGATTTTAGCGGTGACACTTGCGGAGCAGAACGTTTACTGTTGAGACTCATTATCACACTTTTGTTATGGTTCAGCCGAGCACCAGATCCTCCACAATAGTCATCAACAATCTGAAGTTGCTCTTCTAGCTCCTTCTTTCCTTTTGAAAATAGCACAGTGTCGTCAGCAAAGAACCCCACTGGGACGCGTAATGTTTGGCCCACCAAGACACCTAAATCCCTTTGAGCGCATAACAAATTTCCTAGTGGTTCCAACGAGAGAGCAAACAGATACGGAGACAATGGATCTCCCTGACAAATACTTCTTGGAAGCAGGACACTGAACGATCAACGTCAATTCGCTATCAGCTTCGTGCCAATTTGGACGTTTGCCACCGATAAATGATGTCAACAAGACCAGGCAACCCATTATCGAAACTCCAAATATGGAATCTGGACTACCACCTGACTCCGGACCACGAGAGTCTGATAGGCGAGCACTGGAAACCGATCGAAGAAGGCAAACTACAGACGTCGGAATGCTAAACATGGTATCATTACTCCAGCGAAGCCTCGGGAGATTATTAGAGTTGACACAACCAGATCAAATAGTTCTACGAATCGACACGACGGACAAAAAGCTACAAAAACGACTACATACTGATGCTCAAGCGAGAACCAAAAACATTGAGCTGCTTTCACTTCAGCACGATATTAGCAGCTTTTCGCAGTCCAATGGGGAACTAAACCAGTTGATTCAGATGCTTAACTTGTTTCCTGGTTGTTCTTATGGTTGGGGGAAGGGGAACAGTGAGCTGCGGCTCCTTTCTTCTTGCAGTGTCCGTCACCGGTCACGTCAGCCGGTTGCGTATCGGTCGGCGCGCTGGTCAAGGGTCCACGCTGGTCCTGCCTCCGGCCAAAGGCGGTGCCCAGTGGTCTACGCAGCGGTAGTACTAACCTAAATAAACTACTCTAAACTACCACCGCGTGTCCGAGTGTTTCCTTGCACAGGTGGTGTACACGACGCCTTCGCTGGTGTGTGCTTGCCGGGCGGGTGGGCTCTACTACCACGGGGCTAGCTGTTCTACCTCTCTTTGCCACAGCCACAAGCACGCGCGGGCTGCAATCTCCGCTTCACCAACCCCTGTGGGGCTCTATCTACCCACGCCGGTCCTCTGTCGTGTACCCCTCGCGTCGCCTACTTCGCGTGGCGAGTTCCCAGTTATTGACACCTCTCTAGCGGCTGCGGTCGCACTCAGTCTCGTGTTGAGCTTTACGGCAAAACTAAGACTACTTGAACACTAGTTACTACTCGCTGCCTGTGTCCCTTCGTGCTGCGTCCCTTCAGTGCGATCTTGGTCGTTGCTCCTGGCCTTGTTGCTCCTTGGGGGTGGTTGCTGCTTGCTCCTTGGTCGTCATCTTGCTGGCTGGCAGACGCCGGCTGGCGGGCACAAGTATTGCACCCTATTACTGAACTAAACCAGACAGGACTCCAAAGGGGTAAAATTTCTAGCAACACTGGACACTACGACTACTTATGAATTTCATGGCGATAATGGATCACTTGACACAAGAAGGCTTACCAGGAATTTTATTATGACAACTGCACCAAGAACCCAACCATGCTGGAATTTTTTACCACACCACCACCAATTGGCTACGTGCCAAAAACTACTGTTCACCGACCACCATGCGACCATACGGGCTCCTTTTGGTGACGATTACCATCTTGTTGGATTGCTTTGATGCTACATGGCCAATTCTGCTTGGCACCTTCACCTAACAGTGGCAGCATTAATTCGACCCAGCGTATGCATCGTATAACCAAAGGAACGGACACCGAAGATGACGACGCTGATGACGAAGAACGATGCCTCCTATACCAGTTGAAACCATGGAAGAGCGCAACCTACAGCAAAGTCTCAGCTGCCCAACAAGAAGAGGCAAAGTTCTTTGAGGCGGTAGCCAAGGAGGATGTTATCGCTTATGGGGCTGAGATGAAGGTTGCGGCCGACATAGCAAAGGTCCCAAAGGGAAGAGCGAAGGCCGCTTACATAGTGGCCAAGGACGATGCGGCCATCGCAGCGAAGGATCCTACTACTGCTACCAAAAACATTCGGCCGCCCAACAAGAAAAAGCAAAAGTCGTTTACATAGTAGCCAGGAATGGTACAACCACCGCAGCAAAGGTTGCTGCCACTGCTGCCAAAAACGTGAAGAAGCTCACCTTGCTGTGAGTAAGGGTGTTCTTGGGGGCCGGGTAGGCTCTGAAAAAATATCCTAATTGGAACTAACAGACCAGCATCATCTTTATCGGAAGTAGTCTGGGTTCCTTGGCGCCATGTGTTTTCCTAGTGTTGTGTAGACTATCAGACTATCAGCATGACAAGCACACAAAGAGTGTCAACTGCCTTTCGATGTGCACATCTGCAAGATAAACTTCCAGCAAGAAATGTTGATGCGGTACGCTTAGCACATCAGTTACGAAGTCACGCGCCAGACCATGGCCGATCTCTCTTCTCCATTCGCTTCGTCGACGAACAACCACCCACCGGTCTCCGATAGCCGTGCGCTTCATTCTGGTCGCTTTCTCTGTCCTGTTAGCTACCGTTGATGCTACCGTGACCAAACCTTCTCCGAGACTCTCAGGTCTGTGGTCGACGAACTTTCCACCAAACGCATGCTTCGTCAAGATGTGACGGGCACGGACGATGACGACCTCACCGATGAAGATGACGAAGAGCGTGTTATTGAGCTTACCCGCTTGAGTGCCTGGAACAAGAAGCGTGTAGCCAACAACAAGATCAGGAAGGCCACGGAGGCCATTGCGAAGACCCAAAAGGAACTGGAGAAAGCGAATGCTCTTTACAAAGAGGCGGAAATATCCGTACGTGAAGCAGTCAGGGCTGCTCAAGCGAAAGCCAATTAGTTGAGGCCAACTAAGCTGTGGTAAAGGTTATCGTTGGGAATGCTACGGAAATGAAGCTATTTGCCACGTGGATCGGTAGGGGGGCAACGATTTCTTTTACAAGCTCAAAAGTTGAAATTTTACAGCCTTACGGTTGTTGATAGGTTTCCTATTTCCTCCGTGCAAAAACTCAAGAAACGACAGTGAGATCTATGGGTAGTAAGTAAAACGGCATAAATTGTCTTTGGCATACGCAGTATCGTCGACACAGGAATCGGACCTCCTTACACTTACGCTGCAGCGTTTCCGCGTATGGGTCTCGGACGCTGTCTTATCTCTCTTCCACTCTCGATTTTTTGCTTTACTTCTCGAGATTCAAACCGAGCTTTTGGCAATAGTTTAGGTTTACCGAATGGATAACAAAACGATAACTTGATGTTTCCGTCGTGCAATATTCAAATTGTAGCAACAATTATTGGACGAAACCTTGGGCCACCAAAGACAACAAATTGGTTGCGTGCATTGCGCTGTGACGTGTAAACGTGTTCCAATTTTGAAAATCACGTAAAACTGTACAATTTTGTAGCTGCTGCAATGCAGTGCACCCACCATACCCGAGCTGATGCGATCAGATAGTAATTCGCCGCCGGACAACGAGGTCTCTGAGTGAAAGAGCCGTTGCTTGTCATCATCAGTGCTCGTTCCCCCAAAGGAAGCTAGTTTAACACAACATGTTCCTGGCAGCGTCGTACTCGTGATTTTTGCGCTTGGCGATCGATTTTCTGTTCGCTGAGTCTTGATGCATTCGGCGGCTGAGTGCATGAATACTGTAACATCGGAAACTCCTATTCTTAAGGCCTCGGTCCGGCTCCGAAGAGTTTTTTTCTTTCAAACCATTTGGCAAACACCGAATAGTTTCGTGTTGGTGCTTCCCGAGTCACGCACTCGCAGTTAAAATACTTTCGTGGCAGTAAAGCAAAGAGATGAGTTTACTACCTGTACCGACAGACCAACTAACTCTGATCAGAAGCAGTAAGGGGTGCTTGGTACCAGTTGTTTCCAAGAACTTCCGGGATTATGCAGTGTCGGCAGTTTACGTGGTAGGTCAATTATCTCGTCGGCTCCTATAGTATTGCGAAACTATCGCCAAGCCAAGCACAGAGGAAGTGTCAGCTGCCTTTCGATTTGCTACACATACATCCAAACCTGCTGCAAAACTTCCTTAGTGACCCATCCAGAGGATTAACTTGCAGCAAGAAATGTTGATGCGGTACGCTTAGCACATCAGTTACTGATCAAGTCACACGCCAGACCGTGGTCGAGCTCACTTCTCCATTCGCTTCGTCGACGAACAACCAGCCACCGATCTCAGATAGCCATGCGTCCGTACGGCTTTGTCCTGGGCGCTTTCACCGTCCTGCTAGCTTGCTCTGATGCTGCCGTGGCCAAGACGTCTGCAGTTCCCGCAGTTGACGAACTTTCGCCCAAGCGCATGCTTCGTCAAGAAGTGCCGAACACCACTGGAGATGACGAAGAACGCGCTTTGGCCTGAACCACTTAAAGTTGTGGAACATGAAGCGCTCGGCCAACAGCGAGATCAAGAAGGCCGAAAAGGCCGCTGCGAAGACCCCAAAGATGCGGAGAAAGCTGCTCACCAAACGGCGGTTAAGTACGCACAAGAGGCGGCCAAGGCTGCCAAGGCAAATGCTGAGGACGTAAAGCTGGCTGCTCAATTTTTCGGTAAGGGATGGTCTCCTGAGAAAGTTGGCAACTTCCTCAACGTGAAGAAATTCGGCGACGACCAGAAGATCTCCAAATTTATGGAGACGTACAAGGGTATGCACACCAAAGCCTTTGGTAAGGATGCTGCTGCTGTTGAATATCAGGTCTGCGCCATGGCAGTTTGGAGTGACGCCGGAGTTCAACGCAGATCGGTGTATGAGAGGCGGCGCGGGACAAGGAGAAACAGGAAGATACGCTACTGGGAATCAGCAGGAACAGCAGGATACATTAGCACGAATCTGGGACTAGTAGGAGCTCTCGCTCAGGCCGCTAAAGGGAAATCTATTCACTCTTACATTTCAGTCGTTGCGAGCAAGTCGTCTTGGCAGTGAGTGCACTTCCCAAGAGGGTTCTGAGCCCAAACTGCGGAACTTCTAAGTGAGCTTCGGAAACTGCTCAAGATGGCGGAGCGGCTCAAGTACAACAACGACGGTGTTCCCAAGAATTGGGATGGCAAGGATTGGTACTCGTACAAGTGGGCCATGGAAGCAGTTCTCAGTGAAAAACAACTGAAGGACATCGCTGAAGGCTCAGTGAACCGAACGTCGTATACTGCTCCGGCGGACGTGAGAGAGTTCGACCTGAAGCAGATGCAAATTCGGCGCATGGTTGGTACGTCGGTGCCGGCGGATATCCTGCAACAGATAAAAGACCAGAAGACCGGAACGGAGATCTGGAAGGCGTTGGTGGAACTGTTCGAGAACAAGACCAACGAGACAGTGAAAGTTCACACGACACGGCGTTTGGTGAATGAACTGTGGAGCATGAAGCTGGCTCCCGGTGGCGACGCGAATCTACACCTGTGCAAGTTGTTCAACATCAAGACTGAGTTGAAAACCTTGAAGTACGATGTTAAGGACATTGATATGGTGGAGATTATGCTGGAGAGTCTACCGCAGCAGCATGAGTTTGAAAGCCTGAAGACTGCAGTCCGCTACAGTGCTGACTCTAGCAACTTCACGACCACTAAGGTGCGCGAAATGATTCGGTCGGCGTCGGCACGACAGGCCGAGTTTTACCGCAGCCGGAATAGTGGAGGAGGACGTGGAGGACAGCAGAAGAGCAGCGGTAATACTGGGAACAAAAGCGGAGACAAGAGCAAGGCTGATGATTCGGCAGACTCTGGATCCAAGAGAGTGAGGAAGTGTTTCGCATGCAAGAGCACTGATCATGTGAAGGCGGATTGCCCGGAGAGAGCGAAGAAGAAAGCTGATGCTGAGGCTAAGGAGGGCGAAGAAAAGCGGAAAGCACGTGGATGCGTGACTATTCTTCAGTCAATTCCTGAATCACCGAATCCAATATCTGAAGATGAGGATGTCGGGGTGGTAACGGGAGCTATCGGGACTTTAGAAGTTGGAGATCACAATGAAGTACCTGAGCAACTCGTGAGTGGAGAGCTGGATATGGATAGCGGCTGGTGGTTCTTTGATACTGCAGCGAATGCTCATGTGACTGGCAATTCTGCTGACTTTGTGGCATTCACGGAAGACACAAACAACTCGCAGAGCGTGCATGGCGTGACTACAGACTTTGCGGCTCGCGTCGTTGGTGTAGGCACTGTGGCCTTGGAGTCAGATGTGAATGGAGTTCGGACCACTTTGGTGTTGAATGATGTGTTGTACGTGCCCGGTGCGGAGTTCGGAATCATCTCACCAGGTCGAGCGGTTGAACAAGGCTTGGACTTTGAGCATGATGGCACTACACACAACTTCAACATACTGGACGAGGGTGTCGTAGTGGCAGTCGTCAAGCCGGTGGAGGCAACTTGGGGATTTTATGCCTCACACTCAAATGGAGGAGACCACGCCACAGGAACCTTGCAAACTTGACAGCAGTGGATGGCATTGCGCCGCTGGCGGTGTGGCACAAACGTTTAGCGCATACGTGTCCACAGTATCTGAAAACCATGGTGGACCAAGGGCTAGTGCGAGGGATGATGTTGACGCAGAGGCAGAAGGAAATTTGCGATGCGTGTCACCTCGCGAAGCAGAAGAGGAAGCCACGCTGGAAGAAGCTTGATCGAGGGCTCGAGCAGCCAAATCAAGTGGTGTATGCAGATCTGTTGATCCCAAGCCAGGGAAACGCAACTCGGTACGAAGCAGTGTTGATGATTATGGATGGCTACTCTCGGTTCGTGACTACTCACATGCTGACAAGCAAGTCAAGTGAGGTAGTGAATGAACACATGAAGAAATACATTATCTGGACTGAGAGACAGGCTGGACGAAATCGCTGTGATGGTGATCGGGAAACCTTCAAGGTGCGCCAAGTGTTGACACACAAGGGCGGTGAGTTTGTGAACGCGGCGATGGACGGATGGTACGCTGCGCGAGGCATCGAACACGTCAAAGTTGGTCCAAAGTGCTCCCAATTGAACCTGTGCGAACGCACTCATCAGTCGCTGGTCGGCATGACTAAGGCGATGATGATCCAGGCGGGATTTCCGCGCAGTCTGTGGCCTGAGGCCATGAACAACGCCGTTTACTTGAAAAATCGGGTGTTCAACATGGGGGTACAAGGTATTCCGTACGAAAAGATGTTTGGAGTAAAACCAGATCTCCATCACATCAGGACCTTTGGGGCATTGGCTTACGTGCACATACCACCAACTCCAGGACGTCGTAAGCATCACGACAACGCCAGAGTTGGGTTTGTTCTTGGGTATGCGGAGGACGTGGTTGGATGCAAGGTGTATTTTCCAGAAGAGCGAACAGTGAAATTTGTTCCTGATCTGCGTGTTGCGGAGGAGGTACTTTACCGTGATCGACACGAGATTGATGCGGAGCAGGAAGCTGAACTGCAGTCGCTGCACTTCGAACAAGACTCTGAGACTACAATCACCGAGTCGTTGAGTGACGAGTCGATGGAACTCGAAACGGGGAGGACTCACTCGATGATGTGGATGCAGAAGAGGACGGAGAGGTTGAAGATGAAGTTTCCGACGGAAAGGATGAGCACGATTATCATGTTTGCGACCGACGTCCGACTCAGTCGACGTGCTACGTGAAAGAGTTTGATCATGTTGTAAGTGGAGATTACTCACTGACGCAGAACTTTGTAGCAAGTGAAGCTGGCAGCGAGACGCGAGCTAGCGAGCAGGCGGAGACTGCCGTAAACAGCGCGATTGCTGCAGCACTGAAGGAATTACGTGACGAGTCAGAAGACTACAACATTGTGGATCGTGATGGAAGTGAGTCTGTTGCGGTGCAGTTTGGTTCGGAAGTAGATGACGCCGAGGAGAGTGACCATGGAGCAGTATCACAGCCCGATCAAGGTGAACATATCGTGGAGAGTGATGTTGTCTCTGTGATCAGTGGATTTGCTCCTGAAGTCAACAGTGAACATCAAGTTCCCGAAGACGTGCAGTCGCAGCACGAAGTGGTTGATGCTAGCGCTATGCTACGTCCGAAGGCCACAGGGAAGCGAACCCATCGTGATGAAACACCATCGGATGAAGCGAGAGTGGAGCGCAGTGCGGACAAGTTGGAACCGAAGCGAAAACGCGCTGGCCTGCGTGAAGCGGATGAACGCCGTCGACCCAGCTACTTGGACGATTACATGGTGAACGCGATGCAAAAGACCGCTAGAGTACTGGATGCAAATGGGGAACCGATAAGGGCAAACCAGGTGAAAATCCCGAAGAATCATCGCGAGGCAATGCGATCCAAGTATGCCGATTTCTGGCGTCTAGCAGAGATGGAAGAGATGGCATCGTTGAAGGCGAAGGGTCTTCTCAAGGAGATCCCGCGTACTGAAGTGCCAGATGATGCGAAACCAATCCGTACTGGTTGGGTTTATGCGTTGAAGTCAGACTTCCAAGGGTATGTAGTTCGGTTCAAGACACGTACCGTGGCGTTTGGAAACCACCAACGATCAGGCATTGACTTTGTGGAGACTTTCTCGCCAGTGGCTCGCATGTCATCATTCAGGATGTTGGCAGCTCTTGCAGTAATCCTGAAGCTAATACTCTACGGAGGAGACGTGAACACTGCGTATCTGAACGCGTGGTTGAAAATTCGTCAGTATCTGAAGGAGATCGATGGATATCCATGCGAGATCGCTGGTCATATGTACGTTGTCGTGAAAGCCCTGTATGGCTTGAAACAGTCGGGCAGGGAGTGGAACGCGGAGCTGAATAAGTGGATGCTGGAGCATGGATACCTACGCTCGTTGACTGAACCATGTCTGTATTACCGGTTTGAAGGTGATATTATCATGCTGGTTCTGGTGTACGTGGATGACATTGTGGTCGCAACGAACAGTGAATCGTCGAAGTGCAAGTTGTTCGAGGACATCGATAAAACGTATGGAATCAAAGACCAAGAGGAATTGAAGCAGTTCTTGGGCGTGGAGGTGATGCAGTCTACGGAAGGCATCAAGATCAGCCAGACCAAGTATACTCGAGAGATATTGGAGGCTTTGGGCTTTGAGAACGCGCATGCTGTGGGGAATCCGATGGAGACCAACGTGCGACTGGCACCGCTCAGAGAGGACGAAGAATCTGACGTCAGCTTTCCATACCGCAAGGCCGTGGGGATGCTGATGTACCTGGCCACAGGAACTAGACCAGATTTGGCATTTGCCGTGAGTCAGTTGAGCAGATTTGTGGCGAGGCCCTCAGGCAAGCATGTAGGGGCGCTCAAGCGTGTGGTTCGCTACCTAGCGGGGACGACGGATTATGGAATTACCTACACTAGCTCTCAGGAAGAGGATATGTGTGTGGAATTGGAAGGATACTGTGACAGTGACTGGGCGAACGATCCCGATACTCGCAAGAGCACTACGGGTTTCGTCTTCACACTGGCAGGAGGTGCAATCTCCTGGATGTCGCGACTGCAGACAATTGTGGCGCTTTCTACGGCTGAGGCAGAATATGTGGCTGCGTGTGAGGCTACTATGGAGGCTGTGGCTGAGAGCAACATCTTGCAGGAGATTGTGTTGATGAAAGACGTGAAGCTTAGGTTGGGGATCGACAACCAGGCTGCGCTGGTGATGGCGATGAACCCGAGCTACAGCCGGCGCACACGTCACATTGAATTGCGTTGGCACTACGTACGTGCACAAGTGGAAAAGGGTATGATCGAGTTACACAAAGTGAAGGGCACAGAGAATCCGGCGGACTCCTTCACGAAACCTCTCGACAAGAATCGTCTGAGCTACTTGTTGCAGATGGTGGGCATTGGCGCCTAAGTTTTCGAAGCTGTGCTTCGAAGGGGGCGTGTTGAATATCAGGCCTGCGCCATGGCAGTTTGGAGTGACGCCAGAGTTCAACGCAGATCGGTGTATGAGAGGCGGCGCGGGACAAGGAGAAACAGGAAGATACGCTACTGGGAATCAGCAGGAACAGCAGGATACATTAGCACGAATCTGGGACTAGTAGGAGCTCTCGCTCAGGCCGCTAAAGGGAAATCTATTCACTCTTACATTTCAGTCGTTGCGAGCAAGTCGTCTTGGCAGTGAGTGCACTTCCCAAGAGCTGCTGCTCCTGCTGCCGCTGCTCCCGCCGCCGCTGCCGCTGGTACCCGAAACTGGCGGTTTTGGTAGGAGCAAACTCAACAGCGTAGTTTGTCCACTAAGGTATTTCCTATACAAACACGTTTTGGCTTTTTGTTGGACGTTTCTACTACAGTTGTATATTCCAAATACGATGAGTTGAACAAAGTTTTAATCCACCAGGAAAGGCTCTTGTACAGCTTTTGATCTTCTCTGTCAAGTTGTAGTTTTTGCTCTCCTTGGCGCGGTCATCCAGCTTGGTCTGACACAGCCTCTTCTCGATGTACTTGACATCCCAGCCGTCGCTAATCCACGTGGAGAATAAATTCATCTCCTCGGAATTCGGGTTGGCAGTCTTGGCCACTTCTTCAGGAGACTATGTCGCAGCATTGAATAGCCTCGCCGATTCCTTTTCGGTCTTTGCAGCAGTTTTCGCCGCTTCTACTCTGGGTTTTGCAAACTTCCGCATCGTGTCTAACTCCTCCAACGCCGTCGGCAAACAAACCCAGCAAGCGCTTACTCAATAATGGCGAAGGTGACACCGTTAATGAGTTGATTCAGATCCTTAACTTGTTTCCTCTTTGTTCTTATGGTTGAAAATTTAATATGGATGAATATCGTTAATTCTTTCGCGGTCAAAGGGCGCAATTCTCGCCCTTTGATACCATTTCCAAAACTAGGTTGAAAAGACCCCCTTAAAGGGCGACTTTTTCGCCCTTTTGTATTTTGAGTCCAACTTTGTACACTTTGCTTTTCTACCAATCAGAAAACCACACCGCATAATTTTCTCGCGCGAACACTTATACTTCCAACCAACCCACCTAAAAAAATACCACTTCGCTGTAAACTTCGCCGCCACATCACCGGCATCACTACTGTGAATTTCTTCCAACCATTCCTGTCATACAAAAATGAAAATAAATGCATCACAGGCCAACAGTATACAAAAAGCTAGATGCTTGCATCATGCGCACAAACTTTCAGGACTGGAAGGACAAGCATCTCGTCCAGATTGCCCTCCTGTTTGAGCAAGAAGGGATTCGTATAACATGGGACTACGTCAAGAGGCAAATGCCAAGGACAGCACACACAATCCGACAGCTACAGATGCGTCTGGTTAGTCTCAAGAGGACCTACGGTAAAACTATCGCGCGCTTTCCTCATTGCTTTTTCAATGGCATGCAGCGTAGGTCGCTGTTTCCGTCAGGTTTCCCACCAGCCCGCCCCCGCCCGCCCGCCGACCATCAGTCCCAGCAACAGTTCGACCGCCGCTGCGCTCTGGAACGAACCAACAAAGCCACCGCTATGCGCTCAAGAACGCCACTCCATCGTCCTCGCAACCCGACGTTGACACCACTGCGTCAAGTCAACGCGCAAGGTCGCCGACTGGACCAAACGTTGTACCTGTTCGGGAACAGGCCATGGATGCTACAGCAACGACGTCCGTCAGTTTGCTTTCAAAATACGAAGCAAGGCAAGCTATTGCTTCCATTTTTGGCGGTGTAAGCGCCGGCGACGTGCGTCAGCAAGCTGGGCGGACCTGTGATAACGCTGGTGAGGTGCTTCCAAGTGGTGTGGCTGTCCTGATTGAAGCGATTGGTCAGGTGGATTCCACGGACGTTTTCCTAGACGTTGGTGCCGGTATCGGCAATGTGCTTGTCCAGGTGGCTCCAACAACTAGTGTCGGTGCGTGTGTTGGCGTGGAAAACTCGGGAGGATTTGTGCTCTCTGGGGTTCAGCACATTCAACGGCATACACAGAATTATCCTCTTCTTCGCAAGATCACGATGGTGGCTACGGACATTCGCGACGCGCTTCTATCTGCCCGATCTCCAACGCGGGAAGCTACGATAATTTTTACGAATAATTTTCTGTTTGAGGAAGAAGCAAAACTAGTCGTCGCGTGTGAACTCAGCGCCATGCCCAAGGCGAGAATTGTGGCGGCGAGCTCCCTCTTCTGCCCAAGACATTAAGCAAGATGCTCACAGCCATTTTGCGCGCAATGGAAGCTCGCGCAACAGATAAAGGTAGCATGCAGTTGGAAGTCATCTTTGACACCTCTATACATATACACAAAGTTATTCTAACTGCAGCACGAAACTCTGTTACCAGCACATTCTCGCATCACCTGTATTCTTTGATTTATCAAAGCAACATCGTATCACAGCAACATCGTCGACATCTTCGCAACCAGCAGAACAGCGACCAGAAGCGCCGTGAAGCACCGATACGGAGGCAGAGTCGCCACTGTTATGGCCATCGTTAGATATTAGCGTGACCGGCATAGCTACAGATACATTGTGCAGAAGCTCCAATTCCCGATAGTACGTACTCCCAACAACGTTCAGAGTTGATTATATGACGATTTGACGCACAACTGGAGGTTTAGATGGACCCTGCGCGTCGTTATCCACGTTATCAGTCTCAGTACTGACCGTTTCCTCTTGATCTTGCGCACGCTCAGCCTGGCGCAACTTAGCTAAGCTAGATCCCCGTTTAACGTTTCCCTTGTGAGTAAATAGTTGGCTTGGCAAGTAATATCGATGGTACTTCTCCCAGCAGGTCCACGTGGTGTTCGGGCACATCCAAGGCTGGGGATGCTGGGGGTGGACGACGGTGCAAAGGCACACGTTGTGCGTAAGGCAATAATTTGTTACCTCCGTGGGATATCGACCTTCCCAACGGCACACGATGCAGCGGCGTCTCTTCCTACTGCCATCAGCAAATAGTTGTTTCGAGGAGACGGACCCACACTGCGTTGTAGGGCTTTCAGCATGACGTGTTGCCGTCGGTGCTGTAGGTGCGTCATTTGTGCTATCCTGGACGCAACTCTCTCCCATAGTAGCTCCGTACACCATGTGTCCTTCACTCGGTGCTTTGATCCAATCCCCACTAATAAATTCTCCAACCAACTGAGTCATAAAAGCGCGATGGGGATCTCGTTCTCGAGTTTCTGGCATGGCCAACCGGCGGGTCAACTACGCGTTCGATCTTGCAATGTCAATCAGCGCTAACTCCAGTTTTTATGCCATCTCTTGTAGGAGTGACCGTCCGCCAGCGAAAACCTCCCTCGGATCTGATCCAGTCTGTCCACACCTTGCATATTAGTGCTGTATTCAGCAATACAAACTGGCGCGGGAAATGCTCGATTTTCACCTCCAGTCAAACGGGATACGGTAGTTGACGTAGATGCATCAAATTAGAAACCATGTTTACAATGCTGCCATCGCACCATGACACAGCAATTATGCTGTGGTCGCGAGAAACGGCTAGTCGATGTTCACCCCGAACGCTATCGTCTTTGTCGAGGATTGTATGCGCAGGAAAATGCTTGCTGTTTGATCGAATTGTGCCGCGACCGTACAGACCTCTTAGCCGAAGTTCTTGAAGTAATTGTACTGATATGTAATAGTTGTCCATGTTGACAATCCTGTGCGACCCAAATAATGGTCGCGTCACCTCCAAAACATGCTGACGTATCTTAGATGCTTTGTCCAGCTCCACGCGAAGTGACTGGGCCTCCTGCTGGCCAACAACGCCGTAAAGGCGGTCACCGAGATCACTTTTATTACAGTGCAGTCTGTAATTGAGCGCGATTCATGTAGTAGAACAGCAAACCATGTAGAGGCGGAAATGGTACTTCCCTGTTGGTTTCATAGGGTTGTAGACGATGAGATGGCGTCTTTGTCGGGACCTACAAGCCACGCTAGCTTCGTCCAGTGCCACGTTTCGGCCGACATCAATAAAACGCCCAGTAGTAATCTTTAGCATATTTAGAAGAGGCCGGATACGTGCTGCTGCATCCTGCTCAAGCGTTGATGCCGTTGTGTTGAAACTGAGGCAACGACGAAGCAGTTTGTAACGTCGTAAAGGCATTGTCTCCTTTAATGAAGTCGTACTGCCACCAAAAATCATGTCTTCAGGCTGAGGTCCCCAGTAATTGGCATACTCGCCTTTGTCCGTCAATGCCATGAAGAACATGATGCCAACAAACGTCATAAGTTCAGCCAGTGTGAAGGGGTTGTAAGGCGGATTGCCTTGGCGACCGCGTATTTGTTGGTCTCGTGAACGAGTTGGCGCCAGAAATAAACGGGTAGATAGGCAAATAAGCTGGAGCTGGCAGAGTGCATAAATATATGCTTGTACTCTGGACGTAGGAGTGTTGATGACGATCGGTCAGCACGCTGGAACAAGTCCATGGGTGCTTCGACTTGACCAGTTGGTTCAAATCGCATGTTCTGAATCGCTTCAACTTCTTCTAGACTCGTTGGAAGCAATTGATCGGGATTGTACTCTTCGTATGCCTCCGTTTCACTCATGTCAGAGTCATTGTCCATCTCGATTTCACCACTTTCACCAGCTTTGGTGAGGACCTGCCAGTAGGGGTTGTCCTTCAATCTAGTAAGTGCGCCGTAGTTCTCGATGCCACGCTGGATAGTGCCAACGTTCAGATATTCGACCGTAGCTTGAAATTGACTATCTATCCAGCGGATCTCAAAAGAGATGCAAACTTTCCCTTCTTCACCCGTCGACAGACTCGACCCACGATATATGCAGTTCCAATTGGCCGGTACGTCTTCGCATTCATCCACGATTCTTTGTCAGGAGTGAACGCTACAAGCTTCTCCAAATAAATGTCTTGAAGAAGGACGGGTGGCGGACGTGATGCTCTTGCAGATCCAGGTGACTCTGAAGTACGAGCTGTGCTGCTAGGTGTTGATGTTGGCATTACGTTTGCACGGGTCAGCGTAGCTATCGTATCTTCGACGTGAAAGAGATCATTGATTCGTTCATTGGTTGTTTCGCCGAGCCCACTGCCTGAAAAGTCATAACACTCAGAAAACAGTGTCAACATGAGCGAACAGTTCTAACGCTTCAAGCATCAACATACCCGGTCTGTACTGAATGCCATTAGGAGAATCTGCAGCATTCCCACCACCGCGTCCACGACCACGTCCACGACCGCGGGCTCCACCACTGCCACGGCACACACCATGGCCACCACCTCGATTATCACCAGTGTCATCATCACAGTCATCACCAAGGTCAGCGTCATGTTGATCACTACAGGCTTCACCGCAGTTATCACCATCACCGCGGTGGTCCACATGTCCACAATCACCACTAGATGCCACGCGACCGCTCAACGTCACGCCGGACATACTTGCGCTGTCCTCCACAGCTTTGTCTACACCAACCAACAAAGTATCAGCGGGTGAGGATGACGTGTCACTCACTTTGGCATACCTGCCGTATCGACGATCCGTGATCCACGGCCACTATTTGCCGTACTCAAGGCTGACGCCGCACTCGCGATGCTGCTGTCACTGTCATCTAAGACGCAGACCTCACCCGTAGCCGCCATGAGTTCACTGGTAGCGGCATTTCGTGAAGAGGTTCCATGCACTGCGACCGCTGAGCCCAAGTTGACATCGAGGTTTTAAATTCACACAAGCGTCACTCATATGAAGTTTTCACAATCAACTAGGACGGCGTACCTGTAGTCGAGGTGTCTTCACGGGTACAAGTTACAACATCGCGGCCAGCAGGCACTCCGTCCACGGCATTATTCGAGCGTACGTCATTGCCCTCCCCATCAAACTGACAATCTGCAAAAATGCATATACACAGCGTTAGTTTGACGTAGAAAACTAGACCGACATTAGATGATGTACCTTTAGCGATAAACTGCAACACTGCTGTCTCTCCCAGCAAGTAGTCAACCCCTTCTTGACCATTGGCGTTGTGTCCAGGCCGAACGTACCGATAGAGGTTGTCTAGGCTTCGTCGGGGCGGTGGTTTTGAGTGCCAACCCTCACGTAGCAGCTTCTTCCACGCTAGCTTGAACGCTTTCGATCCCTCTAACTCGCGTGCCTTGTTATCAACAGCTCTCTCTTCATGCCCCAGGCCTCGGCGTTTCCTTGCAGGCTTCATCACAGTCAGTCTGGCAACTCCAGAAGCACAGCGTTCACTTTTCTGGCTTCTATGGTTGTGAGGGGAGAGGGGTGGATGACCTTTGATGTATTATGCTTTATCGCAGGTAAATTTTGCGTCTTTTATCATGTCATTACGAAAGCGATACGGAGGGGTATCTATTTATAGAGAGTATACGTGAATTTCTCAGAAATTGGGCGCGAAAATGTTCGCGCCCAATGTTCATACTACATCCAAGTCGCACACACGCAGCATACAAAAATGCAAATAGATGCATCAAAAAGCACCCGAGCGATGAAGTACCTGCCTCCAGCAACGCCTGGAGCATCCACTCCAAGCGGTGCGAAACATCGCGATTAATCTTAGACGCCTACGAGCGTAATGTGTTCATCGCAGCTCTTCTGGTGGTCATGGAGACTGTGACGATGTCACAGGTTTGGTGAAGGTGACAAAGGACTATCCTGCAATCACTGGAGGTGGTGATTCAGCCATCGCGGCGTCTTGAACAGGTTCTCGTCCGCGTGAATTGTTGGCTTAAGCTATCCCCAACGCTGACATGTTTAACGTAGGGGGTGCATCGACAACGTTGAGCGTCCGTCACCAAGTCGTTGCCCAGCAACTGCTCGACGGTTGACATCACATCGCGATGATTGAGAGAATAGCTGTAGTATGACGACTGAAGAGTCGATCATTGAGCGAGACCTGGAGCAGATTCTCGTCTTGGACGCCTACCTCTTGATCAGCAGCAGGTAAGCGCGCATACCTGTGGCATCGCGCAGTTATTTTTCAGTGTATTTTACCTGGTAAGTTACAATTGCGGTACAATGTTCCGCTTTGTTTTGTCCAATCATCGCTGCCGGGCCTCCACGAAATCCTGTGCGCACAAATTCGACCAATCAGCGAGCTATTTAAAAGGACGAGAAATGCGTCCTTTTAGGGCACTTCTCAATATCACCAGCTGAATCTTGGCAGATGTGAAGGTAGCCCCTTTTTATATTGTGGCCTTAAAAGGCGATTTTTGCGCTCTTTCGAAAGATTTGATGTTTCTTTATATACTATAGTTTATACAGGCGTAGCTGCAGCGTTCGCGAAAGGGTTAATTGTCCGGAATTGACAGGATAAGTGTGACCAGCTCTAGACTTTTGTTAGAATTCATGTCTGAAAATTTCTGACTAGTGACTCTTTGCATTACAATCTATCTTTTATATATACCGTTGTGGTTGATAAAAGAGCAGCTTTCTCAGGACGGACGTCCTGACGAAAACATGACAACCGAAGTCGACGATTTACTGCTATTGGACGAAGAGGTGACAAGCGCCCGTGCAAGCACAATCTCATTAAGTTCTCGTGCTTCTTACCAAAGTTCTACAATTCTCTTCTTGCAATGGGTGCTGAAAAATAAGCGAACACTTGTGACTGACATATTTGCTAACTCACTTGTATACGATGATCATGGAGTAGCAGACAAAAAGTCTATTTAAGTCGCTTTAAGCACTGCTCCTGACAACCCACCGCTCGCCTTTGATCGCATCACGGCCGGGGATTTTATGACGTGGGTGCTTTCGATGAAGAAGAGCAATGGAGATTTTCATAGTTTCTTAAATTATGCTGGACATTGGTCTGCCTTTTACAATCTCTTTCAAGATTATCACTGCGTGATGTCTTCCGAGTTGGAGCGTGAACTAAGCTGTCATTTTAGAGGGATCCAGCGCAAAGCGGCCACAGCAATAAGTCAGGGACACGGAACGATCAAAGTAGGAAAGGATCCAATGCCTTTTGGATTGTACAAGCAAGTTGCGTTGGCGATGCTGAAGAGTACATCACGGGACAGGATTTTTGCACGAACTTTTATGATTCTGTCATGGAATTTAATGTCGCGAGCTGCGAATACTGTGTCAATTAGCTACGGACATCTCGAGTGGCGAGACGACGCTCTGTGAGTATATTTTGCTTATATGAAAATGATCAGCGAGGAGCTCGGCCTCGAGACCCGCGGCATGTGTACGCGAATCCAGTTTCGCCTGAAATTTGTCCTGTACCCGCACTTGGTGAGTGAACAAGGCAGTGGTAGTGTTTGTCGAGTTTATATTGTGCTAATTATTGTACCTTTAACAGGTGTATTCTGGGCTACCTACGGCATCGACGACAACGACGTTCATCTATTCCCCGGTAACGATGAATATGAGCGATTTAGAAAGGCGCTTGGTAGGGTTTTAAAAGGACCAGAAGTGGCTGCAGAACTTGAGCGACGTGGAACCACTGCAGATGATATTGGCACACATTGGATGCGCAAAGGAACTTCAACGTATTGTATGTCAGGGTCGACGGCTTGTCCACCATCGGTTGCCGTTCATTTGCGGGCGGGGTGGTCACTGGGAGGCGTGCAAGACCGCTGTCTACGTCATGATGAAGCTGGCGATATGTTTGTCGGCCGTACCGTGAGTGGACTTCCAATATTGCAACTCGAATTTGCTGCACTTCCACCTCGGTTTGCCGTTAGCGATACAGAGATTCAAAAGCAAAGCGAATTTGCTGCCCCAATCTTCCCGAGGGCGTCGAGTTTGTTGCCGAATTTGCATTGGCTTCTCTAGTTTACCACATTGGTTTTCTGCATCAGCAATTATCAGAAGATCACCCACTCTTTCAGTCCCCACTATTCGCAGATGGCAATTTAATCGATCAGCTACGGTCGTGTGTATGCAAAGACGCTGACAACTCTGAAATGCAGCCGAGTGGAGTACCTCCACACGTGACGATTTAAAGTAAAATACGAGCTGCCCGCAATGAGTTAAAAGAGGCGGCAGAATTGCGAAGAGTTGATATGCAAAATATCACCGAGTCGCAGAACACGTTGTATGGTCGGTTAATGTCCGGTGTGGAATCAATTCCTGAAGATCAAGCAATTGCGACTGGAGTGCCAACTTGTGATTCAATGGTAGCATCGATTATGAAGCGTCTGGGAGATGAAGGTGTACTTCAGCATCTTCGTCTGACCAGTCCAAATGCGAACGCCAGCATCATCAATTGTGTAGATGACTCAGCCGGTGACGTCAACGAAGGCATTGCGCTCGAGCAACCTAGCCTCTATCCGATTCATAACTGGGACGGCGCCTTGCACCTCTATCCTTTTGGCGTAGATCTGCCGTCCGGAACACCAGAACAAGCTTGGGTCCATTGGTACTGTGGAGACTCCGTGAAAAAGCTGCCCCCGCTTTCGCATCATGCGCCCTGCCGACTTGAACATCCTCAACCAGCGCAAACGACTCAGTGACTTGAAGTTCTTGATGCAAAAGGTTGAGAGAGAAGCAAAAGCACGAGGTCTTTCGACAGCAACGATCACAGTTGCTGAAGCGGTGTCCATTTTCCAACAGTGTAAGTCAGCCATCGAAGTTCCTAACGAGACTCGCAAAAACTCGAAAACGCTGTCGTGGACAACTCGTCTGGCCATCCATCGCAACAATTCTACGTCAGAAGAAGCCACGAAGAGTTAATGGCAATATCCCAACTGATGAGTAGGTTGTGCGTCCAACAGGAATGAGGACTTTCCTCAGCATCGCCTCAAGCTATATTTCTTTACAATACACACGATAGTTAGTCATACACATTAGATTAGTCAGTGTTGCTGGAGAGATAGACTTACTCACCAGCGTGCATTCACTTGCAAACGTGTGGGCACCACCGCACGCATGCTGCAGACGTCCTGCACAGGTATCGAGAGCACAATCAGCAGGCGGCTTCATCTTGACCGCGGTACAAACACCTCCGCATCGCACATCACCGAGAAGCTCCGGTTTTCAAATAAGCTAATTAAACTCAGACATTTTAGATAACTCTTTGACAATTTGTCGTCCTAAAAAGCCAACACTTATCCTGTAAATTCCGCCTACGAGTAAATCTCCGACCATCCAATCGTGATTTTCATACAAACTTCAAATGAGGCCCGGTCGTAGCACATCACTAGCTGCATCCATCAAGATTTGCGTGATATGCATAGTAAGCCTAGTATTAAATATTGTCAGAAGGTGCTGATTGGTCGAAGCGAAAGGATGGATGTCATTGCCCTTGAAGAGATCAGCACCAAGAGGGCCAACCAAACAAAGCCCGTTCCCGCAGCGTCACGGCGTGGCAGGGAGAGCCCCCCGCCAAAGCCGAAAGCGTGAGGGCAAAGAACAAGGCCTTACATATTTGTTTTGCGCGAGCTTAGCGAGTGCCCTCACCCGTCCCCAACGTTTGTCTAAAGCAGCAACGTGACACCCCGACTTTTCACGCTTTTGTGTGCAGGTAGGAGCTGTCGGAGAAGTCAGATGTTTTACGCCTATGGCAGTTGATCCGACTTCAATACGAGTTTATATAGATCTTAAAAGCCAATGAAAGTTCAAATAGAGATTATCAACCAATCGCTACGCACCTGATCCTACGTTTTGACCAATGACATGTCTAGAGAAAAGGCAAGTCATGTAAGCCTGCCATTCCGACGCATCGGGTCGGATAGCTCCGTCAAATATGCGTATCTCTTCTCAAAATGGCAGTCAAAAGCATATCACTCGCATATTTGCCGTCTATCCGACTACAGAGGCATGGGTTTAGAGGAGTTGGCGCCCGGCAACACCAAGCGTGCGAAGGCAACTACAGTGACGGCATTTATAAGGCTTCCTATGTGTGAGGGTGTGAGTGGAGGGTGTGAGTGGAGAGCATGTGCGTGTGTGTATTGAGCGTGATGAGAGTGGGAGGTGTTTTGTGTCCGTCATGGACAAGTTTGGAATGCATCTCGCTTTTAACGAGGGCAGGAAAGGCAAGCCGCTGACTCGAAACACCTCGATGCACTACTATCGGCAGGCAAAACTTTGGCTGCTCAATCAGTTTCCTTTACATTGAGCCTCATTGGAAGCTCGCCTGCTCAAAATGGGGAAGACTCTCGACAGTTTTTGCATGAAGCGTGACGGTGGCGGCTTTATCAGTAAGGCGCCACCATGTACAAAGGTTGACTTAAAATGAATGCTTGTGTATTTGTATGTTAATGCGAGCTGCTCTACTGACTACCAGGATGCTGCGCTGGTGTGTCTCCTGTTGCACTTGTTCGAGAGAGTCTCGGATCTTGCGCTTCTCCGGAAGACCAACTTGTCCATCGATGCCGGCAACGTTCTCTTCGTGCGCTTCATCCGGATGAAGATATCCGAGGAGCAAGGTTTGTTCCTCTTCCCCGGGACAGAGTTCGAGACCAGCCCGTTGCTAGCAATGACGCTGGCCCTGGCCACGCAGACGGCACCGTCGCCCGATGTCATCAACAACCTGCCCGAGGCGCCCACCCAAGGTGCCATCTCGTTCGCTCCGGAAGTGTCGTTGTTAGAGGTCTTGGACCACCCTGTTGAGTCTGCTGGGCTCAGGTCACCAACGACAGCAGGAGCAGAGACGACCCCAACCATCGACTCCTACGTGAACCGCGTGCTGGACCGGATCGCTGCAGCTGCTGGAGTCACTACAGCGCTGACGTCGCACTCCTTCCGGCGTGGCGGTGCTCAGCACGCCAACGGGAGCGATGAGCTCACGGCACGGTGGATCTTCGACCGAGGTGCCTGGAACATGAGCACAACAAATAAGGGGTTTATCTACTTTTTAACACCAGCAAAGATATAATCACAAGGTTAGCAAAATACTCGGTGGGCACGAGGCGAAGGCATCTGTGGTGCTGCAAAACTTGACAGCATTCGACTCGAAGACGAGGGACACGATCTCCGGACTCCGGCACCTCCGGTTCACCACCTGCTACAAAATCCAAGCCGCCCGGAACAACGTTAATCAAGCTGTTCTTAACGTACTCACCTCAAGTGTGATCTGCCACTACCCGTTGTTGATGAACTTAAACGCTGAAGCCCATGCTGTCATGCGCATCGATGCCTGCGTTGCGGAAGCAGGATGCTCGTTTGCTGAATTAGTGGCGTGATCGTCACTTCTTGCTAGTCCAAAGCCGTCCTGCTGTGATAGCACACCTTCACCTGCAAAGCCTACACCCCGCAACCGACGAAACCAAGCGCAGAGCAGAAAATCATCAATCACCAGGCTGCTGTGATTAACCACTTTACCGACCACGTCCAGCGTTAAGATGCTCGCATGGACGTGCTTGAGGCTAAGCTGCAAGCTCCTACACGCAAACGAGACAAGCCGGCAACTAGCGCGCCTGATGTC
This sequence comes from Phytophthora quininea, assembly GCA_011947345.1. NCBI lineage: Eukaryota > Oomycota > Peronosporomycetes > Peronosporales > Peronosporaceae > Phytophthora > Phytophthora quininea. The sequence goes on along the minus strand of JAAVTG010000179.1, from coordinate 111,993 downwards.
AGTCAGATCAAGAAAAAGCAGCGCAGGTCAGCAGTGACTCACCTTCACGCGGCTTGGTACGCTCAAGAACCACCGATGTGGCGGGCACCGATCACGAAGCAGCAGCGATTCGAAGCCAAGCAGGTAGTTGCCTACATGAAGCTGTTCTTGGATGACGGCCTTGTCCTCGACACGACGGCAGCAAACTTCCGCGACCAGGAGCTTTTCGTTGGAATCCGCGCGGAGAAGTCCGTCGCTGCCTTTTTCGACGAACATGGTATCAGCTCGCGTGGCTCCGGTGCCGTCCTTAAGTACCCCCGTTCTCTTCACCGCTCTGGCGCGTTGAATTCCAAGATTGAGCGGCACGAACAGCTTCTGCAACCCCTGCTATCCAAGATCCTGCCCCCGGATACACAGAACATTCTGGAACAGGTTAGTCGCTGAACACAGCCGAATCCACGTTAGTCTCCAGGACAACTATAACACCGAACACGCGCTGATGCCCATACACACGCGTCGCCACGCTCTTGCCTCTCTCGTTTTCGCTCGCCCTGCTTCTTCCGCACAAACATAATAGATACCTCAGGTGGGTTTCGAACCCAACGACCTTCCCTTCTGGGTGCTCTACCACTGAGCTACTGAGGTGGGGGTTAGTACAGCTCAAGACAGGAGTATACTCGCTGGAGGCCCGAGGGGGGAATTAACACCGCCACAGTTCTTCGTGGCAGGCGACGACCCTGCTAGCCGCACCGCTTTCGGCACGACCACCTCAATACCACCTCCTGGGCGGTCACTCGGGCACTGACACGCGTCGGCGAGTTTCGCGCCGCCGAAACCAGTCATTCGTGCTGGCGTATTTTTTCGAGTTTTTACGGAACTATGTACAATTTGTATATGCATACTCATTTCACCATTTCCCAGGAGGGTAACTTGAGTTTTGAATTCATACAAACTACTAGTGTGCGTCGGAAAGGTCGGCGGTCGGATAAATTTTGGTATTGTTTGGGGGTAGGACTATTTGCTATTCTGAAATCTGGTCTGTTGAATGATGATTGAATTTGAATGGGATATTTGAATATGAAGTTAATCGTTTCCTTTCTTCTGGGTGTTTACTGTAGGCCCTCGGCCCGGCAGCCCCGCAGGGACTCGAACCCCAACCGGAGGGATGAACTTCGTGAGCTTTATATACAACCCACTGGACCACCAGGAGGCCCGGTGATAGCGTTAATGATGATGAGGAGCTTCCGGGTGAAACCAGATGTAACGTACCTTTCCTGTATTGATTTTGGAGCTCGAGTTAAGTTTTTATCTTCGTTGCTCTGTACCGCCGATTTTTCTCCAGTATTCACAATCACGTGTTCGACGATAGGAATGTTAATACTCTTTACTAATGAAAAGAACGACAGTTGGGAATCTATGATAGCTCCCAGATTCAATAACATCCGGAAATACCTTTTTCGCTGTCCTATCTGCGTTTTTGTCAGGCCGGGTGCGTGCAGGTCAGCACGCCAGGGCCAACTTCTTCCTGGCTTGCTGACCTGCACGCCAGCGGCCAAGTGCCACGGCCGCCGTGCGCCAGTCTGCCATTTGAGGCCAGGAGCGCATGGCAGGCACTCGCCACTTGAGTGCCGAGCACTCATCGGCAACACTTAGGAAAACAAAGGAAAGGGAAACATGTTATATTTAAGTTTAGTATAGGCAAAGAAAAAGAAACTTACCCACCATGGAGAAGCCCAAGAAGCGCCTCCATGGCATGCATGTCGTAGCTAGCAAAGAGAACATCACAAACATAGTTCAGTTTCCAATTTGCGTCGTCCCTCCACAGTATCCAAACCAACGCTTACCTCACCACCGCCACCGCTGCCAACACCACCCGACAGTGTTCCTTCCGCACAGATACACTGTATTTAGTCCGCGACCTGAGGACTTTACCGGTGTTCTTTTCGTAAAAGGTCTTGAGGTCCTGCCAAACCTTGTATCCCTTCCTCTGTGGAGCGAGGTCGCCCAGCTTCTTAATATCCAGCCTATTGAACACATCGTCAGGGTTTAGTTTCTTGCGGATCCAACGGTAAAACTGTTTCTGTTGCTCGGCCTTAGCCGAGATACAGTGCTCGCCAGGCTTTATGAACATGATGGTTTTCGGCTTCAGCTCGGCCAATATCAGTCGTTTTCAGCCCAGATTGTACTATCATAACTTGTTTTTAAGGGCTTTCGATTGGCGCATGTTTCGTCGGCCAATGGCGAGTCAGTCAAAAGTTTCACCAGAATATTACATATAACGGTGCGACAAAAGTAATGAACACAGTTTTGTCGGGGTGGTAAGATTGCGTAAGTTTGGTTCCAACCATTCATTTCGCGTTGTAATTGCGTTTGAGCCAAGACCAAGGACTGGTGGATGCTGTGCCCACTTTCGAATCGAACAGGATGACAAGAGGCAAATTACTGACGGACCAAGAGCGCAAGTCGATCAAGTCGCTTTCTGCGTCGGGTGTGCCGCTGAGAACCATCGCTGCGGGTCTCCACCGGTCTCTGGGGGCGTGTCACAAGGCCGTTAGCTCTCGTGCAAAGCAACGCGTCAAGCCTTACCAAGGAAGCCCTCCGTCTGTGACCGAACGCGAGAAGAGGAGGATCTTGAGAGCGGTCTCCACGGAGAAGTTGTCGGCGGCAAAGGTGGAGAACAAGCTCCAGTTGGCCTGCAGTGTGCGCACGATCCAGCGCGTGCTCAAGAACGTCGACTGGCTTACCTACAAGGAGATTAAGGCCGGTCCCATGCTCATGAAACGGCATCGCGACGCACGTGTGAAGTGGGTTGCCGACATGACGCTCATGGACGACCTCGAGTGGTGCTATATCGTCTTCAGCGACGAGAAGATGTGGAACCTCGATGGTCCAGATGGCATGCGATTCCAGTGGGTGGATTCTAGACGCCCTGAGCACGTCAACATGCGTCGCCACACAGGTGGTGGGTCGGTGATGGTGTGGGGAGGCTTCGCTGGAGGAAAGAAGACGGAATTGAAGATTCTAACTGGCAAGCAGGACTCGACCAAGTATATATCGACGCTAGCGACGCGCTTGCAACCGTTCATCGATAAGGAGACGCAAATTTTTCAGCAGGACAACGCCTCATGCCACAGGTCGAAGGTAACAATGGAGTGGCTTCAAGACCAAGAAATTCGTCTTCTCGATTGACCAGCGCTGTCACCAGACCTCAATCCGATCGGAAACGTCTGGGAATTAATGAAGCAGCATGTGTACGCAGAGGACGCCAGTACAACTCGGTTGAGGACCTCAAGAAGGCGATTCTGAGAGCGCGGGATATTATTCCGACTACAACTTTGGAAGCACTGGTGCTTTCGATGCGAAAGCGCTGTGTCAAGGTGCTGATAAACGGGGAGCATATATTTCGTATTAGCAACGACGTTGGAGAGCTTTAACCTGATTGAATTCCAATCTTACCACCCCGACAAAACTGTGTTCATTACTTTTGTCGCACCGTTATATGTAATATTCTGGTGAAACTTTTGACTGACTCGCCATTGGCCGACGAAACATGCGCCAATCGAAAGCCCTTAAAAACAAGTTATGATAGTACAATCTGGGCTGAAAACGACTGATATTGGCCGAGCTGAAGCCGAAAACCATCATGTTCATAAAGCCTGGCGAGCACTGTATCTTTGGACTCTGCCAATGCAGACTTCGCCGCGGCCTCTGCAATAGCATTTTCGGCTGCCTTGATCTCGTTGTTGGTCGTGCGTTTCATGTTCCATAACTTGGCGTGGTTCAGGCCAAGAACGCGCTCTTCATCATCGTCAGTGGTGTCCGGACTGTCGGTGTCCGGAACTCCACGAAGTAGATTCTGTGGACAGCCCTGGGCGAATTGGCCACGGGGTGTCGAATCTGGTCAGTACGATGGCCATACCACCAAAATGATGGAGTATGGTTGCATCGAGATCGGTCTGGTGCGAAGAATGTCTGAAAGTGAGCTGGGGTGGTGTAACGGGGTGTTACATGCCGAGTGACTTGTCACTTACCCGAGTTGGGTACACTGTGTGGTGCACACCACGTGACACGTGGTGGGTGGCTTGGAGCCACCCAATCAACGTGAAGTAGGTTTTAGTATAGATATCTTACAGTTTGTATTGCAGGCCAAACTGTGCGAGGTCTATTAATACATTCAGTCTCAGATTTACGCTATCGCTAGTTAGTCCCTGTGAACTCACGTTCACTAGGAGTTTGTATACTCCTTAGCACCTTCCTCTGCGAGAAGTGCTGTGTGACGCCCCGTCACAGGTGGTAAGGCGGACAATAACTCATCGGTGAAGTCTATCATCAACTGTCTTCGAGACCAATCCTGCTGTAACCACAGCACTATACAAAACGATACGTAAATATTATCTAAGTTAGCCGTGTGAAGGGTTCGTGACTCAAGTAAAGATTTTTGGCCTCAAACGGCACACGCAAAAAGAAAAGCTCCGCTAAAAGGATGTAGCTATGTCTTCTATACAATGGAAACTAATTACATTCTCGTTGCCTCCATATCGGTCCAAGGTGTTGGTGCTCACATACAGCAGCATGAACACTTCCTCCATTTCCTATTGGCTAAGAAGCCTATCTTTTATCTTCAGACGTGGTTGATTTTAGCGCTCGTAGGATTAAAAAAGTCACCGCAATTCAAAATCCAAGTCTTTCTAGCGGTAACCAAGACCACGTCAAGCGGCACGCGTCCGACGTCGACAACTCGAAACGCTGGGATGGCTGCAAGTCGTGCTGGAGCTAGACTGCGGCCACTGCTTCCAACCGCGCTGCGTCCACGCGTGGCCGGCTACGCACTGCGAGGCGTGCATTACCGCTGCGAAGATAGTACGCGTCTTCCGCCAGTCTCAACACCGGCAGCGTGCGCAAGTGCAAGGACTAGTGGGCGATACGGTACCTCCTCCCTTTGCAGCTTCGGCTGAGGCAGGCACGCTTCGACCAGTGTCATAAGAATGGCAAAAAGAGCACGCGGCGTAGTTTTTGTTCGCTGGTTTTGAAGCATTGCCTCGAATCCAAGTTTTGTCGGCGAGGTGGTGGCACTGGCTCTCGAAGAGGGCCAGGAGGAAAATGGTTGACGAACAAGAGCGGAAATCAGCAGAAAATAAGCAAGCGTTGTCGTAATTGCTCGAGTTCACCAGCATTAAGAGCGGTAAAAACCTCCATATCGTACCTTGAGGGCGCCAAAACCGGCTGAGATAGGATGCTCTCGTCTTTTTCAATGTGTTTCAGGGTATTCGCCAAGTTTCTCTGGATCATGTTTGCAGGCGTGGAAATGTGGGAATGTGGCAACGTGAAGATCCTCAAGAATCGCGTTGATTGAGGGTGTACGACGGATAGCTGGTACATGAACTGAAAGCCGAGAATCTTCAGTCAGTGGTTTACTGGTTCCGGCTACTAATTCTTACTGGCGATCACCTTTGTATACGACCATCTTCATGACGTCAGATCTGGATATGTACTACGAGGGGCTGATGTGCGTTGAAGGCCTCGTACATGTTGTGAACATCGCGCGAAGAACTAACGGCTCATGGGGGAATCATGATGCCATGCAGTTGGATGTCTTTAAGTCTGCTGGGGAGTTGAGTCGCGCTATTGCTTCGAACGTGTGTAACGACTATCGCGGAGTGGTTGGGGGTGCTTTGCTGGGAAAGAGAACTCCCCCCACTGCGCCAACTTGATCGAGTTGTTGTGCATGAATTTCATACAAGTGTAACGTGGCAGCTCTCACCCTGCACGCCGGGTGGCCGCTGCTCTTAGTGCCGTTCGCCGCTTCTCTAGGGTCCCTGTCGTTTATGAGCGTTTGCACTCCTGTTGGCCTTGCCTCGGGAACGCCCCAAGTCGCGCCGGTAACCCCGCCACTGCTGGCGTTGCCACCTATTTGTATTCGTCTCTGGATAATCAGCTACAATACGCGTGTAGTGCCAAGTACTCCTACGTGTGTTGGTCGCGTCGAGTCCATCTAATAGCTCGCTGGCTGCCCGCTAGTCACTGCTAGCATTGCCCACTTAACCACTCCGGCGTCGGTGACTCCAGCACCAGCCCTCTCGCAGCCGTCAGCAGACTACGGGATGCGCTGGCCCCTACTCGACACGCTCGATCCTCCACGCCGCCACTCAGCCGCGCGTGCTGTCTCCTTTCTCCTCCGTGACCTCGACCGCTGCGTCACAACAGCCGGGCCTGCTTCTCTGCTACCGCTCGTTGCCTCCGCTGCTAGTTCCGTACTGAGAGTCCCGCTCGCTTCGCTCAGGTCTGGCACCATTCCGATTCCCTTCAGGCGGTCCAGCCCTCCTGCAACGTACGACTCTCCTTCGTGCGAGCTGGCTCCGGGGATTGCTTAGGCCTAGCCTTGACCGCGCGCCATGGCACGAAATTGGTGCCATCTCACATCTGATTGGTCGTTCACAGCTGTGGTTTGGGGTTCTCGTGCCGTGCAGGTGCCATGCATGGCGCCAAGAAGTGCCACGGCAAATGGCTGCGCCACGCGCCACGCTGTAAAAATTTAACGTAGTTTTCAGATCCCCCTCCTCAACTTGCGAAGGCGTCACGTGATGGAGAGAAAAGCTGCTGTTGTGATTGCTGTGGTGCTGGTGTGTGTGCTGCTTCTGGCAGATGATGATGGCGTTGACGAACGACGTCCGTGCTTGCACAGGCAGCGCCTTAACTGGCGCCACCACTCGCAGTTGCTGCTAAACGAAGGCCAATTCACACAACACTACAGGATGTCATTCCGGGCATTTGAAAAGCTGCTGCGCTTGTTGGCGCCGAGTATTCGCGTCGACGAGGCGCAATCGCGTCGGCGGACCAGAGGTGACAAACCTCTTACACCAGTCAACAAGCTGCAAATGTTTATTTCTTGGCTTGCAGGATATTCCTTCCATCCTGTTCGATCACTTTCAGGGGCAAGCAAATCCGGGTTCTACGGCTGTATTCATCAAGTCATGACTGCGATTGAAAACCACGATGAACTGCAGTTAACATTCCCTACCACCCAGTTCGAGCAGCGCCAGGCGGCTCGAGCGTTCGCCCGCCTCAATAATAACCGCGTTTTAACGGGCTGTGTGGGTGCTATCGACGGCTGGCTGTGCAGTATCCAAGTGCCCTGGAGAGGAGAGGTCAATCGTGTGGTGTTTTTCTCGGGGCATTATCAGCGCTATGGCGTCAATGTGCAGGCGTGTGTGGATCATCGGAGTCGTTTCATTGCCGTGACCAGCGCCTCGCCTGGTGGCATGGGCGATGCGTTGGCATTTTTGCGGTGGGAACTCTCTCGCACTGTACAAACGTTTCCTATTGGACTGTTCCTTGCCGGAGACAACGCTTATTCCAACAGCAACAAGCTTCTCACGCCATTTACAAGACCACAGACAAATAACCGATATCGTGACAGCTTCAAGTTTCATTTGAGCCAGCTACGGATCCGGGTGGAGATGGCCTTTGGCCTGCTCGTTAACAAGTGGCGAATTTTTAAGTCTCCTCTTCGGGTTGGAGTAAAGCATGTGAAGAAGGTTGTTCATGTTGCGTGTATTCTGCACAACTTCTGTATCGATGAGCGGCTGGAGCAAGACGGTGGTGGTGATGTCGACGACGATGACGACATGGCTGCTGCACTCGCCGCAAGAACCGCTGCCGATGAGAAGGACCTGATGGTGGGAATCGAGGACATCTCGACGTATCGACCGATGTATGCTTCCTCTCAAGTGTATCCAGAACAGACGTCGGAGTCGGAGTTGCTGCGCAGTGCATACGTGTCAAAGCTGCGAGGACTGAATATTCTCCGTCCTGGCTACAATATCCGCCGCGCTACAAATGAAAGAGGTAGTGTGTTGGCGTAGGTTTAATTGATTAGCAGTAGCTACGACAAACGAGCTCAAGCACCTACAGTTCATCGTAAAAGGCGGCTTCCAGTTTAGCTAACTCGGCGCGATACATGTCCAAGCTGCCTTGCACCGAGTCATCCGTCCGTCCTTGCTGTTCAAGCTCATACAACCGGGCCTCCACTTGTTGAATCAACTTGTGCATATTCATCAGTTTGTCCATCGTGCTTGGAGCAGCAGGAGCAATACTGCCAGCAAGCGCATTCACTGACTCAACCAGCTCGCTTTTCTTCTTCTTCGACGAAGCCTGGTGGAGATTTTTTGGCTGTTCTCGCTGCTGCGTCCTCGCTTGAGTGAATCAAACTGGTCGTCCCCGCAGAGGCCGCCATCCACGAAGCTTGTCAAGTCATGCTTCACCTTCAGGCACTCTCGGAGATAAAACGTGGCAAGAGCTCCATCACAGTACGAGAAAAATCGTCCCCGTGCTCGCCCGACTTGGTGAACTTAGCCATCGCCTTCAGGAATTTGTTGTTGACATCCTTCCACATCTCGTACAACTTGGAAGCCCCATGCACCACCACAACAGAGGGGCCAACACCATCAAAGCGGACGTCGTCGCTCATAAGGCAGGTGTAGTCCGTGACGTTCGTGTTGAACTCCAACGTCACATCACGCCAAAACGACGAATTGCTGTGGGTTTGGCCAGCGTCGAGCTGCTGGCGCGAGGGTTTATCGCCGATTTGAGCGAAGCGAACCGCAAAGAGATCGGAAAACAACACGTTCAGCAGCCGAACGCAGCAGTTGCTAGTCCGTGGCAGCACATCGTCACAGCTGACGCCGGACTCCAGCGTTGCTGCAACCATGGAGCGGTGCAGCGCATCGAACTCTTGCAGATGCTTGACGCCGTCAGCCGTAGATGTCTTTCTTCCTAGGCGAAGTTTGCGACTCGTGCACTCCTTCCGCAGTTGCTCAACTGTCCACGTTGAGTAGTCGTCTGAAGTCGGAGGCGTCGTCTTTCCAGGGTCTGCCACCGTCCACATCGCCGACACTACTGGGGCCAAAGGCATGCTGGCCTTGCTTTCATCTGCAGCAGACGCACGACTTGAGGGGCAGGTGGCACCGCTGGCCTCGCTTGCAGGCGATAAGCCTGTAGCTGGGACTCTTTCACCACTGTCTTCCATTGCCTCCACCCCGCCAAAGGTAAATGAGCACAACAAAGACACACGTGGGCGCAGCAGCCAAAAGAACGAGTGGAGCACAAGCACGTGCATATTGATCAACAGCTTCGTCGATGCAGCTTCCTGCGAAGTTGCGCTAGCGTGGTGAAATATTACGAGTCGCGCAAACAGCAAGTGCCGCTGGCACGGAGCGTTTTGGTCCGAACCAGACCGGTGGAACAATGGTGAGTCCTAGCCGGTGGCAGGCACAGCACGTGTGGCGCACGGTCAAGACCGGGCCTTAGAGTGTCGACTGACGTCACCGCCAAATCTCTGTCGTCACCGTCTCCGTTGGCATCGTGACTGCTGCTCTGGTGTGAACTGGGGTTACTCTCGCCTACACCGACGCTCTTGCTGACACTGTTGGCGCAGTAGCCGTCCTGTCCGCTGCAGTAAGTGCTGTCACTGCTACCAGTTTGTGCTGCCGGCCCTGGTACTGCTATCGTAGATGTAGCCACCTCCATTGTCGCGGATGCTACCAATCCTGTAGCAGCAGCTACATGTACCACTGATGTTACGGCCGCCCTGTTATACAAGGTCCACCTCTCAGCTGCCAAGCAAATGGAATACTTGAATATCGTAAGTTGTCTGGAGAATTGTGGCTGTGGATAGCTTGTGTAGATCCGCATGGAGGAGGGTTTCTCGCTGCATTGACGCTTGTGCATGCCGAGGAGTTGTCGGTCTTCTTAACGGACTTAACGTGACCATGTTATATCCCGGCACCTGGAACCTCAGCTGGCGGCGTGGGAGGACGTGCCTCTGGAACCTCCACCACTGAGTTGTCGTCATCAGACGATGGAAGTGGGGACCCGAGGGATTCGTCGCCTTGATCACGTCAGTCTGGGTCGTCGCTCTTGTCGTCGGAAGAACTTGATCCTGAGTCTACCTCGTTCAACTCCTGTAGATGCGCGTCGAGAGCTGGCCACGGGTCGGGACGTAGACCATCGCGTCGCAGACCACGGAGGATCACGTCGGCCCCGATGAAGTACACTTCAGGAACGAAGCGAGCCCACTTAGTCTGCTCCAACTTCTTCCAGTAGATCATGCTGGCCAACATGTGCGAGAGGTCATTCCTGTAGAAGAACGAGTGCGCGGGCTGGTCCTTGTCGAGTACTTCCATGGCCTTGTCGTAAGACATTCCTGACAGCATGGCGCAGCGAACGTCCCGACGCAGCTTCTTCCACTCCACAAATCCTGGAAGTGAAGATTGCGCTTGGGACAGCGTCACGCTTGGGGGTATGTCCGCTTCTCGAGCGCGAATGTGGACTGGGTCGTGGTGCTTGGGGCGAGGACCTGGAGGCTTGCCCTCCGGATCCGACACTGCCTGCTGCTTGCCGTTGAACTTCCCACTGCGAGGGGAGCCCAACTCCGCGAGCGCTTGGGTAACAGCTTCATGAGCTGCTCCTGAACCCGACGCTACGTCTGAAGGACCGACGGCCCCAGACCCTGTCTTGCTTTCCGCTGAGGGTCCTGAGTCGACCCGTCGGGGAGGAGCTTTGGGCGTCGAATACGGAGGCGCCACGAACCCAGGAGCGTCCAGCGCGAAGACGTTGATCGTGGTGCTCCAGGAGTCTGGGACCGAGGTCTTGTTCGCGAAGTGCTTGATCAACTCCCAGAGCCGTGGCCAGTTTGTAGCCACAGTGGCGTGGTGATGAAGGAACTCGTTCAGGGCGATCGGATCGAAGGTGCTCTCCACAGCCTTGCGTGCGAGTTGCTGGCGGTGAACGGTGTTCTCTTTCAGCTCCTTGTTGAGGTCCTGGATCGTCGCATGGGCAGAGTCCAGCTCGATTTGGTGACTGGTTGAGAGGGAGTATACCTCTTCTTGGAACTTGACCTTGGCTTCCTTCAGCTCCCGCTCCAGCTCCTGGATCCGGCCTTCGTAGTAGGTACACATGGCCTTCCACTCCCGACGCATGTCTCGAGTCTCTTCACGGCACTCGACGGCGTAGGAGATCTGTTGCGCGCCACCTGCACTCTGGACCTCTTCCTTCAGAATCCGGAACTTGTCCAGGAGCCGGCGCAGGAAAGATGTTGTGTTCACGACGCGCTCGGCGAGCTGGTCGGGCTCGAATTCTTGAAGCAGAGACGCCACCTCCCGACGCACTTGCAAGGAGTTCAAGAGCGTTTCGAGGGAGGCGTTGGTGTGACCGTCCCCGCTGCGCGTTTCCAGGAGGCAGTCCTTGATTCCAGGCCCGAGGAGCTCTTCGAGGTCCTCGATGTCCCGACGGGTGAGTCGCTCGTGAGTGAGCAGGACTTCCAACCCGCCGAAACCATCCTGGACGAAGGAGCCGTTGTCGATGTGGGTCTTGGTGGCCGGAACTCCCAGAATACGCAGCTCGGCTTCGTCGTCGTGTAGGGAGGCTCCGACCAGGAGACCGGGGCCGGGTCCAAGAGATGAGAGACTCGGAATGCTGGGACCAGACCCGAGAGACCGACCGTGGCATGATCGTCCTCGGTGAGCGTTTCCGAAGGTCCGCGAATACCCGGACGCAGGCTGCGGAGCGGGGGTCTTGGTCGTCGCGAGTGAAGGCGGACTTGGAACGCTGCGTGGGGCGGACGATCTCTTCTTCCTCCTCCTCCTCGTCTTCCTCTCCCCTTCGTCGTCAGCTGTGCCTTGGGCACGCTTTTCTGGGCGACAAGACTCCGTGGGCCCATACTCGCTGTCGGCATCGGACACCGACCTCCCGTCGGACGCGGCGTCGCTCTCTTGCTTGCCGCCTGCGGCTGTCGCTGGCGCTGCCGCGGACGCCTCCGCGCGTAGAGCTGCCGACGCGACCTGTGCCGTCTCCGACGCTGGAGATGCTGCTGGCGTGGCCTTGCTGACGGCGTCCGCCATGGTGTGAGAAGTCTTCCTCCGAGATGGCTTGCTTGGATGGAGATTCGCGTTGTGATTTTGTTTTGAGAGCCGACTTGGTCCAGTTGGACTTTGTCTGGCCACCGTTGGATTTTGGCCCCCTTTTGCGAACGGGCGAGATGATGGGTGGAGCCTGGAGCGGGCGGTTGACCGTTTGGGACTCCCCCAATCCCCGACGCGGGCTGCGACTTGATTGAAACTTGACGATGTCCTGGCATGGCCCGACAGTTTGTGGTAAATTCTGCACTGACGTTCATGACCTGGAAGGGGCGGTTGTGGTGATGCTGATTTGGATTTTCTATGGGTAGCAATCCCCGCGTTGTGATTGGTTGGATTTTAACTTAGTGGATGAGTGGTTGTGGAGACGTGTGACCAGTTGGGACAAGGCTGTGGCGGGAGTCCTACCAAGGATGGTCCCTAGGTTTCGGAAGCCTGCGTCGGGAGTATGTAAATCCCGAAACGCACTGGAGGCTCGGTCCGAAGCCGCACCTCGTCCGTCAGCAAGTGTCCAAGAGTGGGCGTAAATCACATTGAGGGAACGTATCCCCTCTGTGACTTGTGTAGCCTTGGCCCCAAAGCGCACGATGAGTGTGACGCTAAGGGCTCCCAAGACCTAGTCTCTCCCCCAACAAAGCACGTGTTACACAACACACTACGTTTCCAAGAAGTTGCTACGCTCGATGGAAGTGGATTTCCCGATACGCTAGGACTCTGGAACCGGATTCGGCATCCTGGACGCAGATTGGCGTTTCAGGATGACCAATCCCTGAACCGTGGTTCTGGATGTATGAGGTTGTGGAAGTCCCTTTACAAACATCAAGTGAAGAATCAATCCCCAGTGCGAGTGATGTGGAGCACCTGGAGTTGAAGTTGCGAGAGGTCACCCCGTTTGGGAAACTTGACCCCCATTGAGCAATGGAGATGCTCCAGGATTGCGCACCCAGTGATTACTCCATAGTCGGACCAAGTCACTTACGCCGTCCATATTCAAGTCAAGATATTGTCAGAAGATTGTTCAAGATTCGTACTTAGTATTGCATAGCTAGTTTGTATGAGATTTTAACAGAGTTCGATTTCCCCCAAGTGCTCAAGTGCTCCGAGGAAGCGGAGGCCGCATTGGGCGTTAAGGGCACCTTGGCTTAGGGACTAGCCTCGCGTGGAACTCCCCCGTGTTCAAGTCCAGTTGGGAAGGGGAGTTCTAGGGCGTGACGCTCCTGGATTGACCCCGACCCATTCCATATCCTAGCTGGGCCGTCAGTACATCCGGGCGTCACCCATTTTATATTGACCTGACCGTCTTGTGTGGCTGGATAGCAGTGACCACCAGGGCGTTGACACTAACTGCGTTGTGAATCGACTGACCTAGGGTTTGTAACCGAGTGCTGTATCTGTTGCTCCACGAGGAGCTGGTGCGCGAACGTCGGGGTGTTCGAGACCTTCCAGGTGTCCCGAACCGCATACGCCCCATCGATCCTGGACGAGGACCCACCACCCGAGGGTCCAAAAGAATAAGTGGTGGCTGCATATCGGTATCGAACTCTATATTGTTAATTGTTATCTTGTACAAGGTTTGGCTGTGTGGTCCTGGAGTGCGACCACAAGCTACCTTCTAACTCTTCTAACCCGCTCTCTATAGCAAGCGCGTTCGGGGAACTCCCGAACCGCAGTACTAACCTACCCGTTACCTGTATCCTGAGCAGGTGTCCTCCCTGGTCGTCGAGTCCAGCGATTCGAACCCTTAGGGATTGCACACAAGGTACACGCCAACGGTTCCAGGTTGCTCAAGGGCCTTCTGGAACCGCTACCCCCGCAGACCAGTTCATTCGGGTCGCGCCACTGTACACCCCTGGGCGCAAGTTTTTCACCGAGCTTCGCCACAGAGCCCCTGCGCTGGCCTGGAATGAGGAGGACTGATTCTTTGTAGTGTTGTGGGATGATGACATCGAGTTGGAACTACGAAGAAGCTGCATCGTTCAGTACGCACATGGAGATCAACGAAGACGTCACGCGGTGGAGGGCATGCTCAACACGGAACAGGTGACAGTGGAAAACACTGTTTCTACCTACAGTAACGATAGTATCCAATACTACTGTTTGAGTTACGACCACCTATTATCGCTTGCTTTTACCCACGAAGGCTTTGGTTTCACGGTGCTTCTGCTCCCTATTTGCATAAGGAAAACTACAGTAATGCAGCACTCATGGCGGTAATGAGTACAACGAATTTCGTGCCATGTAAAGTCTTTGAGACCAAGACTCTGTCATTATTGTCCAACTCGAGCGTCGAACCGGGGAGTTGTCATGTATCCTGGGCACCGCCGCCAACACGACAGCATCCGCCACCTCGGCGGTTGTTCGTCAAATTGGTGGCCATGATCACCGAGTGCTTTTGGATTTCTTTCACAAGAACCACGTCGGCGGTACCGTCATCACTCTGCATTGCCGTACACTGACGTAATTCAGTTCGTCGGTGCGCACAAGCTCTCGCTCCCCATTTGATAGTTTTTGCCGTGGTGCTGCAGAATGAAAGCCTACAAAAAATTTGTAAGTTTGACCTCCATATTAATTCTTCGTTTCTACCTGAACGCAAAACTCGTCCATTCCAAATGCAACGGATGTCGAGTCAGCCGTGTGGACAAGGCCGACGGGACGAAGGCCAAGCAGCTAATGGTCCAGTCCAGCAGTGCAAGGTTGTAATATATAATCCCACCGTGTTGGTCGTGTGCTTCACGGACAGCTTCAAGGTCAGTCGCCGGCTCTAAATTCATCGTGGGCTGTGCGCGGCAGTTCTGAACTACATCCACCACTACCGCTCCACAGCCGTATAAGCTATATTGCCTGTTGATAGAAATGCCGATCACAATCCGTGTCACTGGTTCAGACGCATTGCGTTCAGCTGCACTCAAACACTGATTCTCCGAAGACAAGACGTTGGTTCCTAGCAAAGCCAATTGGTCAGGCCCAACTTTCATCCACCGATCAACTTCTTCTATCTACTGTGTAAATAAACATAAGAATGAATGAATGAGGCCTCGGGATTGATCACAACCGTGACCATGTGCTTGGTTTTGATAACTGTGCCAGTTCGTTTGGGGGATGCAATCCTATTGTTTCCGCTTCCGTTTGATGTAACGTATCTTGCGTGTTACTTGGCTAGTATTGAGCTGCGACTCAGGAAATTCTTCTCCAAACATATCAGCTCCTTTTGCGGCTTTATGCGGGGATTGGCATCAACTAGTTGCTCCAAAATGGTTGTCTCGCTGTCGGAAGACGTGTATTGACGCGAGTGCGGTTCTTCATCAACTTTGATAATATCAATTTCACTGGGCAGATCAAAACGATCGGGATAGTTGCCTTTTAGTTGTTCTAGCATTTGCCCCAGGCCCTTGTGCTTTGAGCACACTTCTTCTCCATCGCGAAACATTCTTTCAATATCTCCCCGAAACTTGTCGTCTATGTAACGCTTTCCATAGGTAGATCCGCGCTGAGGACGGATTCCCCCAACCCGGACGCAGCTCCCATGGCAACTTGAAAGATGAAGTAGCTTCCGATGGGTCGAAAGCACTTGACGTCAAACTACTGTCAACACGCGCATTACGGATGCAAAATTGTCCGGCATTTGGGAGTACCCCAGTTTTGTAATTATCACCAATGGATAAATGGTTATAGTGTAACTTGTGTATGCTTGCTACAAGAATGGGATGGATGTGTGCTAACCATGGTTCCCTCTGCTGATGTGGGTCTTGTTTTTGCGTTCGCTTGAAGTATTGCACCATTGCTCCGTGCCAACTCATACCCATTTTTGCCAAAATGCCCGCTGGTTGTTTCTCGATGGTACATCACTTCTGGTTTTATCTTGTCGTCTAATGCTACAACTGCTTGAACTGTTTTCCGCTCGTCAGGCATTCATCTAGAAGTCTGTTTAGCAATTGCTTTATTGTCATTTGCTGGTTGAATACCCGCAACGGATGGCCCCAAAAAGTTTAGCTTTATCACTGCACTCGCGAACCACCTCGATTGTAGCTTCAATTTCGGATAGACGCTCGTCAAGATCAGAAGAAGAAAAAACTGAAAAGGCTTTCAACACTCTTGGCACACGCGTGGATTATCCGTCGCCGTGGACTGAACGACTAACCCAAACGTTATCTCATGTATTTTGCATGGTGGAGGAGTCGGAGTAACAACGCTAGCATCAAATCCATAGTTGAGATATGTCGTCACTTGCTCCAACTTGATCATCCAATTTTCTTTTTTGAAGTCGTTCATTCGGTGGTGATTGACGATATGTTTTTATTATCTCAGCAGTATCATTGACGAGAAGGCCGACTGTTGAAGATCAAGGCCAGACGTAGCAAGGACGGTGCACCTCGCTGCGTGCACGAGCCGCAACAGCGTTCAAGATGGCGTGGATGAAGGCAGCATGAAATTGCTGCAGTGAGCAAGGAAGCTATGCGCGGTGCGAAGTCACGCGCAACGCAAAGGCGCGCGAGAGTGCCCAAGAGGGCAACGGTGAGACCTGCATGTGGACAAGCTAGATGTAAGCTCTGAAGAACTAGAACTTGTTGGTAGATTTAAACACTCACTTTCCAATACACATTCAACTACTCAAGTGGTCTTCCATTTCCTGTCAACGTCTGTACCAAGTGCCAAGTCCGACAACATAATCCACCGCTTTCCTAGCTGCAAATTCTCCACCAGTTAGAGTTGGGGCAGTTTTAAGGAAGTCGGTTTGTGTACAGCTTCAATACCTTCCGGTAGTGTGTCCAGTTGTGCGACATAGTAGTAGTACAAGTTTGCAACGATTTCTTCCTCATAGTTGTTGGAAATGTGTACACAACTCGGAGTCTCTTTGATCCCCATGAAAAATATGACACATTCTCGTTGGATAGAACGAACGCGATGGATGGGGTATCAATGCGTTGCAAACGTCGCGTTAGCCGGCCGACACAATAACCATGCTCGATTGCCTTCCAGTCCTGACGTCCAATTGCAAACGTTCTGGAGGACATAGTCCAGCCTTCAATGTTCTCACCCAGTGAACTCAACGTGCTGGACGGTAGTTCACACAAACACGCTCGAAGAACTCGCTTTTCGATAGACCCTTTGGCGGAATGTGTATATGCCTTCATCATTTCTTGAACAGTTTTATCCGCTGGTGTGGAGTTATTGTGCCGCTGTTGAAAAATATGCCCTTCCACTTGATTCCACAGCGCATCCCTAGCGTCATTCACACCGCCGCACACGATTTCACACGCTTTTAGCAATATCCACAACCAGCCTTTCGGCCGCATCAATCCGTCGTTGTTCTAGACCATCGCTCCACGTCTCGAGCTTTGCTCGTTCCAACACTGAGGGCAAATGCTTGTAAGCGAAATCGATGTGATCTTGCATTCCAAGCGCTCGCAACAAATCAGAAAGAGAATCTGGAGGTGGGCTGACATCGGAGGGGTGAAACTTGGAAATGATGAATGCAACGTGAACAGGGTTGTGAAAAATAAGATTGTTATTTAATTGAGCCCGTAGATTCGACTCAATCAATTAATTGCTTATTGCAACTTTTTTTTCAATCACGGCGCTGTCTGATGTTGCGAGCTTCTTGCCCCAATGCCGCTCCTAACAGGCTAGGAATTATGCTTACACTGTCTAACTATGTCGTTTAGCGATGCGCCTTGCTGGTAAGGTTTACATCCTGCTCTAGAAGCCACTCGACAGCTAGCTCACAGGCTGCAGGCGCTGGCTAGTACACCCAATCATCGGAACGCTTTGAAGACTCCCATTTTCTGACGCATGATCACATACGTAGAACTGTAGGTACTTGAGCTGAAGTATAGAAGACTATGGCGTAGCTAAGATGTTCTGAAAGTGGGTTCGTATGCATACAGAAGCCTCCGTCCAAGCGTCTATCAGAAAGCCAAAGACTTGCCAGCAAGGCGACAACGGGTTCGTGCTTGCACGGCGCGTTCTACAGCTTCGAGGTCGCTCTTCGGCTGCATCCTGCTGATGGACTGTAGCGTCGAATATTTGCGCGCTCGCTTTTTCATCGCCAAAGCTTAGCTCGTGATCCACTAGTCGATCTACTAGTAAAGATTCATGTTTTCTTTGTCGACGGCGACGCGAATGAAGCCATTGAGCGTGTTTGGACGGCGTACCAGCACAAAGTGGGGTGGTCTTAGGGGGGCAGAAAATAGAGAGTAGTCGTAGGGCTGTTCCCGTCGAACTGTTAGGTCGACAGAGGGAAAGAAGGTATCTGCTGGCACATTAACGGCACGTCAGGAAGTCTTGATCTAGCGAGAGCCAGCGAATCGTGAGGTGAGCGCCACGCCCAAATGGATTTGAATTATTTGAAAGTGCAATTGCTTTTTCGCAACCATCTAGCTTTCTTTCCTGATGGGAACTTGGGCGTCATCGGGGACTCGGAAAAGTCGTCGTTTTCATACGTGTTTGCTGCACGCTTGGTATGATTCCGGTTTGTTGCCCGCGTTGACCTGGAATTTGGGAGGTTTTCCCAGAAATACCCTTGCCGTCGTGGTCGCATCCACAGCGACTGCACGCTGCTCCGCATATCCTACAAGCGCCAACTTTGCATTCGCATCTGCGATTTGCGTCCATAGCCGCTGGATGATCCTTACAACACTAACAGACTTACGACATCCTTTGTCAGTACTATTTAGTAATGTTTGGAGACGACGAACTTACCAGTATAATGAGCTCTTGATTACCCTCGCTCCTGGGGCAGTCGCGCTCAGATGCTGACCCCGCTTTCCGATGGGTTCGAGCTTCTTCATTCCCTCTCAACGTAACTCTCCAACAACCGATGTCCGACGAGGAACCAACTAAGTTCCTCGCGCCGGTGCTATCACCAATTTCTATTAACTACCTGTTCCAACTTTAACTACTGTTACCACCGTGAAGTCAGCGATCCTTACGACCACCGGTCCTCAAACGTGAGCTCGGCGATCTCTACGACCACCGGCCCTCCAACGTGATCTCGACTACTGCCAAGGCGGTCGCCGGGCCTAGAACGTGACCTCGACGAGTTTCCCCGTCGGGCCTCACCGTGACCTCAACGAGTTTCTCCGCTGGGCCTCACCGTGACCTCAACGAGTTTCCTCGCTGGGCCTCTACAACGTCGCGACCCCTTTGGTCGCTGTCTTCTTCTGCTCGTGAGCCGGCCGACCTGTGTGTCGGCTTGCTGTTCCTGTCCGTGTCGCCGTCTGACGTCACCACGTGCGACTTTCAACTGCTGTGCGCTCCTATGCGACTTTTCAACTTCCTTGTGCTCGGCTCTCCTGCGCTCGGTTGCGCAAATTATCAACTGCGCCCTCGAGCCGCTGCTCTTGGCCACACCATTGAACCGTTGCTACCTTTCGTCACTCCGCGCCACCCGTTGCGAGATCTAAAACCGCCGCCGGCTTGCGGTTTTTCGTCAGCCCGACCCTACTGCTCGTCGCAGCATCCGTCTTCGGCGTCCACCTCCACGTACGTCTTTTCCTGGTTCTGGCCATGGCGATCCGGTTTACAGTCGTTGCCGCCACAGGGTTTATTACACCAGGCAGCAAGACGACCAGTATTCACTTCAGTGAGATCGTATTTGGGGGCGAGAATTCAGACTGCAAGCGAGCCAGCAAAGCCAAGCCAGGACACCCAACCGAGAGACCAGGAGCGGTTGGCTGCGAGGAACTCGGTTTCTGAGCGACTTCAAACAGCTCAAGTACCCACGCGACCACATCCCTTTCAACTCGATACAATATTGAAGTTGAAGTTCGTTCTGTAAGCCATACAGAATAAAAACTGTTTATTGTCCCCAAAATAGAGCTACGAGGAATCCCATATGTAGATATTGTGTTCGTAACCCCGTCAAATAGGGGTTTCAAATTTGTCATTAATTATGATTTTTTTGAGAGAGATGAGCCTCATTTCTGAGCAAAAATGGGCCTCCTGAGACGCATTTTTCGTCTCATTTTTGACGGTCTCATTTTTGGGGGTAACGTAACCTGGTTACTTTGGAATCTGCGGCCAGGAAGCGATACAAGTTCTACAAGGGGCATGGGACGCCAAAAGGGACAAAAGGGTGGCCACACCACCTTACTACAGAGACAGCTTATGGTGGATTGGCTCAAGAAGCCAGCAAACTTTAACGTCATCGTGGGCAAGGCGAACGAAGATCGGTCCTCCGGATTCGGAGGTGCTCGCACAACGATTTCGGGGTTCAAGTGATATGGCAGAGTTTGTGTATTCGTCTTGCTTAAAGGCACTTACAGATGAAGGCTCGCCGATTCCACCTAAGTACACCGAAAGTGGGACGCGCACACATGCCAAAGCCGCTGGACATCATATTTTAAAGTTTTCAGGAAAATTAAAGACCGACTGGATTCCCAGACGGGATTCGGTCTTACTGAATGTCAGCTCCAAGATGGTCTGACGCTCGAGGACGCTGTGGAAAAGGCGTGTCCCTTCTACTACGACATTGAAACCCTGTTCGGTGACCGGCAAAATGCTTCTCCATTTTCTGTCATGGACAATCCGACAGCCACTTATCGTGATGAGCCCAACCAAGACGACAGTTTTGCAAGTAGTTACGCTGATGTTCAGAGTCTAAGCTTCAACCTCACCCAATCTGCACCTGGCGAAGAACCTCCAAGCGCCAACAGGCAAGATTCGCTGGAGTACGCCCGTGATGGGTACCAAAGCGAACCGGATGCAGAAGACGACTTTGAACTTCCCACCGTGTCATCTCCAAGCTCGGGCAACGAAAATAATACCGCTGACCAAGAAGCAATCCTTACACCAGCGCTACAGATGGATGCGGCCATCTCTTCCGAAGAACGTACACGACAATCAGAATCTTCAGATACGTCAACCAACGTTTCCTCAGCTCCGGCTCGCTCTCTAGATAGCGGCACCACTCGGAGAGACCTCAGGACTGGCACAGATAGCGGCAGCTCAAAGGTTAACCAAGCCCGAAAACGCGACTTTGCCACGACATTTCGAGAATTCAGCGAGAAACGATTGCATGCGGAGACTCGCTGGCGACAAGAAGAACTAAAGGAGGCCGTCTCGCGGCTGAAAGCCGGGCTGTCAGGGAGCAGGAGAGAGACGAGATGAATGCCAACTTCGGTTGAAGGAAGCTCAGTCCGCCGTGCACAAGGACATGTTTTGCAGCTGCTAGAGCGTGGTAAGACCGAAGAAGAAGCTTTGGCATTCGTTGACCGCATTGCTCCATTGTACTCTAGCTCAAGCCATAACTCCATGTTGAGATCAGCGGTGTAGCTTTAATCTAGCACCAACATCTTGGGTTCTTCTCAAACTTCGATTGAATTCCTTGCAGGAGCAAAGCGCCGAAACCATCGTGACCTGGCTGCTAGCTTGAGGGAGCAGCGTACGAGCCTCCTGCTGGTGAGAAAAGGGTCTGCTCTAAAGACTTCTTGCCCCTTGAGGGAATTGACAACGGCAACGATGACCGTCTGGGTCCTGGTTATGGCTGGGAAAGCTGCCAATACTACTGTAAACGCATTCTCTTACAACTTGAAAATGAGCGCAGCTGGACTGTCGGTGTGGGCCCTGTCATCAGCGGCGATTTCTTTGGCTGGCAGTGAGGCCTCATTGCGGGTGTCGACGAACAGCTCATCATCTTGGCCTTCGTCACAGCGCTCTACGTGCTGCTGTCCTTCTCCATCGCCGAGCTCTCCACCACCGTCCCAGCGGGTGGAGTTCCCTACGTGTTCACACTGCACGCCATCGGCCCCCGCCCCGCCTTCTTCACCGGCTTGGCCGAGAGCCTCAAGGTCGTCATCACCTGCACCGTAATTGTCACGGGCATCAGCTTGTACATGAACCAGTTGCTGGACTTGAGCGCCGAGTACGGTCCGATTTGCTGGGCCGTCTTCTACGTGCTGTTCGTGGGGCTCAACATCGTGGGCGTTGAGATGACCTTCCGCGTGCAGGCCGTCACGACGTTCGTGTCGGTGATCATCTCGCTGGCCTTCTATATCGGATCGGGCACCAAGATGTCGTACACCGACTGGGTGTAAGCGCGGGACTGGAAGTACCCGAACGGCTGGGATGGCGCTGTCCAGGGATACTCGTTCGCGCTGTGGTTCTACCTGGGGATCGAGGAGCTGCCTCTCGCAGTGGAGGTGGTCATCAACCCGGAGCGCAACATGTCCATTGGGCTCGTGCCGTCGATCGCGACGTTGGTGACGCTAGAGTTCTGCACCGTGATCTTCAACTCGATGATCTCCCCGGCACCGACGAGATTTACGCGGGCACGTCACTGCTGCTGACAGGCTACCAGACCGTCTTCAGTGACAACAGCACCACGTCGGGCTTCTCGTGGATGCTCATCCTGGGCCTCATCGCCAGCTTCCACTCGTTCTCGTTTTGCATGGACCAGTTGCTGTATGCCATCGCCCGCGACGGCTTTTTGCCGCAAATTCTGGTGACGCTGCACCCGACACGCGGGACGATGTACGTGGCATTGACCTCCGGCGGCGCTATTGGCTTCGTCGTGGTGCTTGTGCTGCACTACATCATTGGCGACACGAGACTCACCTCCGTGCTCATCAATTTAGCTCTGATCGGCGCTGTCATTTCGTACAGCTTCCAGTTGGCGTCGTTCATTCGACTACGCAACAAAGAGCCGAACCGTCCGCATCCGTACAAGAGTCCGTTTGGTGTCGCGGGTGCCATGGGGTCGATGGTTCTGTGCGTCGCCGGGATGGTGTAGATCATCTACAGCGGCACATCCAGCTACGAATTCTTGGCGTCCATCATCGTCTCCATCCTCTACTTCGGCATTGGAGCCGCGTACTTCTTCAGCCTCGGATCGAAGCTGCGCCGACCCCGAAGCTGCGCAAAACCTGCTCAACTCGGCATCGTCCAAGGTTTAACAGCCAGCGCCACATCATCAGCCCTCCCTCATGCTTTCATTTGATAGTGTTTGGATAATCCATGTTTCGTAAGCCCAGCGCTAGTTCACCAGCTAAATGCCGTGCTGACCTCCACCACCAGCGTTCCTCCCGTGCCCAACCGCTTTCGCTCTCCGACCACCAATAATACCCCTACGCTCAAACTGAATGAGCCGCTCGCTACCGATGCCACGATCGCCTTTTTCCCAGAGTTCCAAGTCGACCACAAGTCGTGCAACACCGGCACAGACCCACGTTGTCTACCAGCACACGACCACCCAGGGATGCAGATCCAAACTGTTCGTCACGAATATCATCGGCTATATACCATATAGCATGTCATGTTTTACTTGATCTCTTAGCTCATTTCCTTCTCGTGTCTCTGCTCTCCATGTAGGTTGATCATTCACTTCATCCCTTGCTTCAGCATCAAACGGATCTCTATCGTGGTGCACCAATGCAAAATTGTGTAGTAAAACTCATGCCATGCACTGTTCATTAACCCACACAAAATCCTTTATGTATTTAACTTGAGTTGATATTCCTTTGAGAGAAGCCCACCTATTTTTCAGTAAGCCGATGCAGTTTTCGTTGACAACACGTGCCGACGCCAATATGGTATTAAACTCTGCGTTTTCAAACCGAAGAGCTTCTGGCTTCTTGTACGGTACCAGCAGACGACCTGTAAGCTGATAGCCCGAGTCGCCAACTAAGTACTGTCCATGGGAAAAGAGCAGTTCTGGTTGCTTTGCGATCAAAGATCTTGAAAACACAGTGCTATCGACACAAGAACCAGGCCAGCCCACCAGCGCGTACATTATCCGCTTGTCGTCATTGCAGACAATCATTGCGTTGATAGAGTAACGTTGTTTCCTGTTGAAATAGACCTCTCTATCTACTCCAGGCATTTGGCTGAAAATGAAGTGGGTTCCATCAACAAAGCCCACTGTGCCTTTCATACCAAATCGTTTGTTATAAAATGTAGACGTGAGTTCGCGTCGCTCACCTCCTGGTCAGTGCACAAAGTCGTTGTAATGGCGTAGTAACGCCTCCACTACCCGCTTCGAATATAAGGTGACGGTACCAGCTCCAATTCCGTATGCCCGGGCAATTATTCCAACAGACCCTCCGTTTCCATATGTACCAAGCCGCTCTAATGTCACTGCAAGCTGGATATGAACTGGACGCTGTTTGTTTCCACTTTTATTGCAGAATACCTGATCGTCTGCGATCATCTCAACGAGCACCTGAAATACAGCTTTCTCAACTCGTAATGCCTGGCGAAACTTGCCCTCGGGTTAGCAGAATATCAGCTTTCGATAGCTAATGCTCTTGGGGATAGGCACACGGTCAGACAGATATCGCGTGCTGGACAGGTACGCCATCCATGTCATAAGATCGTCTGTTTCATCTGACAGCCACCGATCTTCAACACTACCAAACACCACAGATACTTGAAACACACTTAAAAGAAACAACTGTTCTTGTATCCATTGCATCATCTTCTTTCTTTCACTTGACGGCATGATAGGCAAACACCTAAGCCACCACACGCGCACCAATGCCTCCACGCGCACCAAGTCCTTCACGCGCACCAAGTCCTCCACGCGCAGCTACTTCTCCACGCGCAGCAACACTCACGGGCACCAAGTCCTCCACGCGTAGGAGATTCTTCCAATGTGGTATGATCTCGGGATGCAGCAAACCGTCCGCGTCGGGGAAGGGGGATTAAGGAAAGATTACACGAGAAAATCTCATTGTTTAGACGTTTCAGTGTTCAAGGGCCTTTTGAGTTTTGGGCAAAAATGAGGCTCATCTCTCTCAAAAATCGTAATTAATGACAACTTTGAAACCCCTAATAGCGTGCAACTGGAGATAATCACAATGTACAGTGCCATCAAACCGTTCGTCGATCAGAAAGTAGGCGTACTGCAACTCGTTGCCGCCGAATACAGGCAGCGCACCGCAGCACAGATGTTTTATCTGATAGTCCTTCGTCATGAGTGATATAACGGCGCCGAACACTACTTGAGCTTGCTCTATGTCGGGGGTTGCAGCTACACCGATGGCAGTGCCGCTCCTGCGAAGTCGATAGTATGACCTGGACCGAAAGGTTGGTTCTTTAGAGGGTGTTTTCGCTCAGTTGCAGTGACGAGCAATTAGCACTGCCCAACAAATGACTCCAACGACAAGAATCGTGGCGAGAAGTCTCCAATTATAATAGTAGGATTGTAGAAGACTTAGTCCGGAGCAGATCTTCGTGACGACCGTCGACTTGGGCCAGGTAGAATGGATATAAGGGAGTCGGCTGGGTCTGCTGCATGGGATTATTTGGCATGAACACGAACATCATATCCTTCGCACGCGGTAGGTACTTGGACAAACTGGCAGGCAAACCTGAAGGCCACCAACCAGCAGCAATGACGCTTCGCACGATTTAGTGCGGTAAATGACATAGACATCACCTGTGCTTGATCCGATCTCGTTGCGGTCCTCTATGCTACTGCGTGCAACAATCGACAGTGATGTTGTACAGGAAGCATTGTCAGCCGGTAAGTACGCCAGAGATGTGAACTTCACAGGCGAAACGAGCAGTCGTTGCCGATCACGTTCAAACAGCAGCGCGAGATTCTCATCCGTGGGCGTGAAAGGTTACGACTTCAGCCGTTCGCGACAATAGCGGTACATCGCGACGATTTCGGCCTGAACGTACGTGTCCAGCACCGCTAGTTAATTGTGCAGATTGCCGCGCTTCAAAACCATAGCAATCGTGCTGTGGTACAGTGCCTCCGTCGTTGCAAATTTCTTCTTGGCCTTTTCTGGTTGTGTAGTTATCTAGGTCCTCGAAAAGCACGTAGTGCTTGTGCAGACTTTGGCACACATTGCTGCTCTCCGTCGCTGAGGCATTGCGCTGCAGCCATTTGACGCACGCATGTCTAGTTCAGAACGGACCAGACCGATTACCTTCGTCGAAAATCGACGGCTCAGAACTGACGTTTGGTTTGCTCATGTGTCTACTGTAGAAACTGTGTGAATCTGATATCGCAGCACAACACCACTGTCAACTTGGTACTGGTGACGTCTCCGCCTGAACGCAAGCGCCACCGTCCTAGGACGGACAACTCCGGACCGCCCGCCAAGTGCCACGAGGTCACACCTCCGACCCGTCGCGAAGACACAGCTGCACCTACCCCGGTCACGCGTCAGAGATCTCCGCTTGCTCGGCGTGCGTTTAATACTCTAAGCATCGCCGAGCTCGCTACGATCGAGGACGCGGATCGGGACCGGTTCTCGTCGTTCCGGTACTTCGGGGCTCTGATGCAGTTCTACGGGACTCGGACAGCGTCCGGGCAGACGCCAGGATATCCGAATTACCAGCCCCACCGACTCGACATTGCGTCGTGGAGCTCGCGTTGGGACTTGGGCATGTTCAAGGACTTGTCTGCCGTCCCGGGTGAAGAGCCGTGGAAGAGGATGTTCGCCGACCGATCTCGGTGCTTCTACTTTCACCGACGCGCCGAGCTCGGGGTCGAAGTACTGCGCGGGGTTCGGAAGTATGTGAACTTCATGCACACTCACGCTCAAGCTTGGTGGGAGTGGCTTCACTGGGTCAACGTCGACTTCGGGACCGACGAAAATCCGGATCCCGCCTCCAGCCGATACCACCGAGAGCGTCGGTCGCGTCGTGACGCACTGCGTCGGGGACACGCGACTCTGCTGAAGAAACTGCGTGCGATCAAGAACTTCCCCGAGACTCTGTTCGACGAGCCTGGTCTGTGGACGCTGCCAACCCGGGTGTGCTACTGGATCTGGCAAGATCCCCGCGTTCAGAGGCACGGACGCTCCATCTCGTTGATCGAGCAGCTCGACGATCTGGACGAACGTGAACCTGAGCGCACTCAATGGGCCACCGCTGAGAACGAACAGCAGCGTCTCTCACTTGTTCCGGAATCCCTGCGCAGTCGAGCGATGAAGCTCCCCGAGCGGGTCAAGAACCCAATCTTGAGGCGCAGCAAGTGACTCGCTGGCTTCGGCTTCTCTCCGCCCACTCTGGACGCGGCTTCCACACTTCTCTATTTTGCATGTCATAGCGTCATTCACTAATGCTCAACAGAAAATCGTGCACTATCTCCATCTTCCAATCCATATAGCTCCACCTCCGATCCTTCAGACTGGCGTCACCCTGAGCCTCTGTCACGTCTTGGGAATGCCGAGATCTCCAGCTATCAGGTTACAATAATCAAACAATTCACAATCAGGTCAGTCATCTTCACAATACCGTTGAGTTCCAGGGTGAGCACTCAGAAGGCTACACTCCTGGATAGTCATCCCCTGCCTGCATGGCTCGGAACCGAGCTCTTGCCCGCGCCCCTTGATTGAACTCATACAGGAGAGCACCACAACTTAGCTGTGACACGGGGACCCAATCGGTCTCGTCGTAACCCTTCCACTTGATCTGGTATTCTTTGACCCGCTTCGCTGTTCGGGTACGTTTGAACCATCGCACATCCAGAATTTTTCCACTTCATACTCGTCGTTCTGGGTGTCGGGTTCCCAACTATCCTCCGGTAGCAGCGCCGCATCGAAATCGTCGTCTTCTTCCACATCGGCTTCTGAACTCGGTCGTTTTGGGAACAGAGCCCGTGGTTTCAGGCGGCTCACATGCACCCAAGGATTTACTCGATAACCAGTATCACTCACTTTAAGCTTGACTCTGAAATCATCGTGCATCTCCTCAATCCGAAACGGACCATGCCATAGATGGGCTAGCTTCCGACTCAAACCGGGCTGCACCTTTGGGATGTACAGCCACACTGCATCCCCGACTTTGAATCCGGCCCTGAGGCGTCCCGAAAGTTCTCGCCACTTCTGCGTCTGGGCTTCCGACCTTTGTGCTTCGCCTCCTTCTGGAGATTCGCAGCGCAAGCCTGAGCGTAGCTATAGTCGCGCTGCAACTTACGTCTCCACTCGTAGGCACTGCGTTCTGAAATCGAAGACGGTCTGGGGCCCAGCATGGCGGACACCGTCCCCTGCGCGTCCCAACCGTGAACCAGGTAGAATGGCGTATCCAGCCTGGTCGCATCGAAAGAGGTGTTGAGGGCAAACATCAGTCTCTCAGCATGATCGTCCCAGTCACTCTGGTCTTCTTCGGCAACATACGCCCGAACCGCTCTCATGACAGTCTGGACTGAACGTTCCTGCTGACCATTGGCTTGGGGGCGATATGCGAGAGTGGCTCTCTGCTTACTGCCCAACATTTCCCGGAACCGGGTGAACACCTCACTCATGAACCGTGGATCCTGATCGTGACGAATCATCGAACTGGCGCCGAATCTCCGGAACACACACTCCTCGTATGCCTCTGCGACGTCTTGTGCCGTGGTCGAGCTCATGGGTTTGCACATGACGTATCCTGAAAACGTGTCTTGGAACAATAACAGGAAAGTATTTCCACGTTCAGATTTCGGCATGTGTGTCACAAAGTCCATAGAGACGACCTCGAACGGGCGTCGTGGCTCAATGTTTCCAGGTGAGGGGCCCGGATTCGGAGGTCGCCCCTTGGCGGACGCGCAATCCAGACATTCCTTGACAAAGACTTCCACATCAGCGTACATTCGTGGCCAATAGTATTCTGATCGTAATTTTTCATACGTTCGAGATATACCTTGGTGTCCACCCTGATAGTCTTCGTGCGCGTAGTGTAATATGTCTGGACGCAGCGGCTCCGGAACCACTAGTCGCAACTCTGAACCTCTGTTTCGGGGCCGTTCGCGTGTTGGAGAGCTCAAGCGATACAGGACCCCTCTCGAGTCTAAGACATACTGATCCGCAACTTTGGCGATCTTTTTGACTTGAGCTCGAGAGTAGTCTTGCAGGTCACCCTTCAGGTACTTCTTGATTCGCATGAGCTGCTCATCGCCATCTTGATGTACCTGAATGCGTCGCCACCTCTCCTCTCGAGTTTCGAGCGGGGACGCAGATTCACCATCCGGGTCCGCTTCGCGTTCTCGTCCACGAATCACAGCTACCAAAACCTTGGCAGCAGGAGTCAGAGCCTCAGGACTTGGATCTTGGCTCCCAGACCTCGGCTCCGACTTCATCAGCTTCTCTGGGATCTTGGAAACCACCTCCAAGTGTGTGAGCTCCTCAGGATCCTCAACCTTCCATGTCTGATCCAACATTAACGTCTTCGAGGTCAGATAGTCTGCCGCCTGGTTGTATTCGCGCTTCACGTGTACCAAGCGCAGGGACTTGAACCTCAGCTTGGATACCTCATATTCCGCCAGCCTGCGTTGAAGATTGGGCTGATTGCAGTTAATCAAACCTTGTGCTTGTTGGATCACAAGGCGAGAGTCTCCAACCACGATCAGTTCTTGGATCTCAGCTTCGAACGCGAGATCCAGACCCTCAGCAGTCCATGATACTCAGCATCATTCACCGTCACGTCTTCCAGCAAGTATCCCCGCGCCGCCAACGCCTTCCAGCCTGGGAGTTGCCACAAGATGCAGCCACAACTCCCTTTCCGGGACGAGATTTTGGCGGCTCCGTCGAAACTCAGAACCACCCCTCTGTAATCAGACTCCAGCATCTCCACGCTGATCGGGGATGGGGGCTTGACCCGCCCCTTGACCGGAATGAGTTCTTCAGCAACAGCATCCAGATGCTCGCGTGGGGTTATGCCTGCGCCGAGGATTGCCGCTAAGCCATCTTCATCTCGCTGTATCCGCCGAATTTCTAACGAGCGCTTGGAAAGCTCCAGCCCCCACCGAAGACATCTCCCGTCTGCGGTATTAGAGTTCAACAGCCACTTCAGAACCGAGAAGCGGGTATAGACCACAACCGGAAATTGGGTGTCCGACAAAAGCGGCCTGAACAGTTCCAGGACTCGTAGTATCGCCAACACTTCCTTCTCCGCGATGTGATACCTTGTCTCGAAATCATTCAGGACGCGCCCCGTGAACCGCACCGGCTGGATCACCCCATCATACTCTTGACCCAGGACAGCGCATGCTGCCCAAGGGTTTGCATGCGGGATTACCACATACTGCTTGGAGCGGTCAGGGTGCCTCAACAGCGGTGTCGACACAATCTTCCGCTTCAGGATCTCGAACGCTTCCCGAGCCCGGGTTAAGTCTCGACCTGAGCGCACTTGGTCATCGGTCAGCTCGTAAAGTACCGCAGCGATCACCGGGAGGTCCTCAATAAACTTGTTGTAGTAATTGAGGCTTCCCAGGAAAGATTGCACGCCCTTCAGAGTGCTCGGGAATGGCAGATCCTGGACGCCCTTCGCGATCTTCGGAGTCGCTCGAATTCCCTCTGCGTTGATCTCGTGAGACAAATACGGGATCGTTAATTTCCCGAACTCGCTCTTAGGAAGGCTGACCGATATGCTCCAGTATCGGAGTCGGAACAGCAATGCATTCAGATCTTCGCAGAGCTCATCCCAGGTCACGGCTCCGTGTGCGATGTCGTCAATATACGAACTTCGTCCCAACACTGGGCCCACATGGGATGGCATCGGGATGCTGCGCCGAAACACAGTCATCTGCTCAGACAGCGCAGGCACTGTGGATGCGGTGAGTTCTGAGTCTGCATTCAGGCCCAGAAACTCTAGCACCTCCGAATCCACCAGCCGTTCCTCATCCGGCGTGAGTCGAACAACCCCCAAAGGCAGTTGTTGATCACACACTGGTAAATCAGCGGAGCATTTTTGAGACCGAACGGCATCCGGATCCACTGGAAGTGCCCGAATGGGCAGATAAAAGCCGAGATCAGCTTGGCTCTCTCAGTCATCAGGATCGCCCAGAAACCGCTGGCCATGTCGAGACTCATGAACCACATCGCATGTTCAAACCCTATCAACAGGTCGTCAATTAGAGGTAGTGGATAACTCATCAACTTGATGAAGCTGTTCACCAGTCGATAGTCAATACACATCCGGATGTCCACACCAGTCTTCTTCAGGACGATCACGATCGGGGATGCCCACGCAGACTCAGAAAACTCAATCAACCCTGTTTCCAACAATTTCTTCAGCAGTTCGTAGACCTTCACCAGAAGATGAGGTGCTATCTGCCTCGCACGTTGTGCGACCGGCTTCGCATCCCCAACATCCAGATCACAAACGACACCTCGCGCTGGAGCGGGGGCAGCGTTTCCATCACCCAAGAAGATCGAGCGATGCCGTTCCAAGATGTCTCTCAGCTTCTTCTCCATTTCCGGAGTAGTGGATCCTGGGACTCCTACGTCGGCAGTGCTGATGTCGCACTGCGGGCTCAGATCCTCTAATTCAGGAAGCATGGCTAATTCATCTCGCAACTGCTCCATGAGTTCGCCACCCTCTCGGAGGTAAACCGCAGGTTCCAGATCCAACTCTTCTGAAGTCACTCGCATACACCGAGCATACTCTTCCTCCAGCTTCTCGAGCGGAGTACCGATACACACGGGGAAGTCATCGATCTCCGAACCGGCCTCGGCGAGATTGGAGACCACGGCACATTCAACATCCTCATCTCTTGACTCCGAATCTTCACCCTGGTTCTCCACCTGTGATCCAAGAGTCTTCACATTGGTCGCCTCTGGATTCATATCTCCTGTGCCACACTGCACACTCACACACTTTGGTGGCTCCGTCTGGGTAGAGGCATCAGCCAATTCCCTCGACTTGGATGAAGGCGGTTCATGGAGCCTAGCAATGCGTACTTGAGATGCACCCGAAACCGGTCGTAGCATTATCTGCTTGGGCCAGCCATACTCAGGCTTCTCGACACACGGGGCTCCGGCTCCCGAGCGGCCCTCTCCATCTGTTCCCGTCTCTCGATCCTTAACCGAGCCTGCGCTGAAACTGTATTCTCATAGATCAAGTGTTGCCACTCTTCATATCGTTTCGAGCCAGGCCGCACAAATCGACCGGTCGGGAACGATCCATACTCTACGATATACGCCACAGCAGTTTGGGAATCTATCCATATCCTCCGATCCGAGACATTCACAATCTTTACGGTCACTGGCCAGGACTTCGCTGCATATAAGATGGAAGTCACCCACCGGTTTCCTCTCCCAGCCCACACAACTTCGCGCTGGGGATTGGATTGCCCGTACCGGATCTGGACTTTAGCCGACTCACCCGGATTCAGATACAGAGACTCCAACGGAGTCACCGGAATAGCTTGTCCCGGGCGTCGAACCGGGTCGCTGTACATCACCAACACTTCCTCGTCTGGGAGTTGTACCAGCCCTTCCCGGATCGACAGCCTCACTCCAGCACAGAACATGAAGTCCATTCCTAGGAGCACGTCGACCCCGTCGCCGATATTCGCAACCAACAATTCCAAGACATAGACAACTCTCAAACCGAGCGTTATCTTTACCTGAGCACAAGCTGTGATATAGGTCGGGATTCCTCCCAACCCCGTCACCCTCAGTGGTTTCCGCGACCGGAGTTTGAGTCCGAGCTTACGCGCAAAGTCGAGACTCAACATACTTACGGTCGCACACGAATCCAGCATTATAGGGGTTCGGTGATCGTTCACAGCTCCATGCACATAGGCAACCTCCCGTTTGCTTTCAGGTTCATGATCGACCCACCACCCGTACCGTTCTCCTGGACGCAGGAGGAACTCAACTGGCCCTTCCGGACCGAAATCTTCGGCATCTGGGCTTGCTAGCAGAACCCTGGAACGGGACTTGTTGGTCGGATCTTGAACTACTTTCATGCATTGTGGGTCGTTATCTTGGATTGGGTTTTGTTCTCTCAGCTCGGGGCCTACGTACGCTAAGACACACAATCTTGGGGTTTTCTCAAGCCCGACGCGTTCTGGATCCCCATCCAGCGGGCTTAGTGGTTTAACGGTGTCTCCCCAGGATCGGCCTCAGCGATTCCGGAAAGGCGATTCCGGAGTTCGACAGGTAGGTCTTCAAGCGCACCTTGGCGAGCGAGCTCTCCCATGTTCTTCAGCACCTTCAGCTCTTCACAGGCTTCGACACGGTGATAGAGTCCACAAACGATACATGGCTTCACCCAACAGCGGCGTGCTGGGTGTCCCTTGGATCCGCATTGGTCACATATCATATCCTGCCAGCAGTTGTCAGTCGTATGTCCACGACCCTGACAGTTGGCGCAGACTTCATCCCGGAATGGGTTCTCCCGACGCGGAGGTGTCTGGCCCTGTCGGGTGGGACGGGAATCTTGACGCAACCTAGACTGCTCCCCGGAGATCGCCATCCTGCGTTCTCCATTGCGCGGTACACCATCTGGTTGAACTCGTCCTCCCCGACGCTCGGACCCGGGTCTCGGGCGGATCCCGAGTCCGGATTTGGCGCTTCATCACCATCGGGCGGATCCGAGAACGTTACGTGACGCTCCTCATCGAGATCGGGTACAGAACTCGCACTCTGAGTCACAAAGGCATGCTTCGTGTTCTTGGGTCTGTAGCGATCTCGGTTGAGATTGTCACCACGAAAATCGCGCCCGGGACGCGGTGGTTCTTCATCGTAGCCTTCCTCACTCCACACATCCTCATGTCGTCGTATGGCATGTTCCACATCTTTGACCCTCTTGAAGCGTTGACCTTGTAGCGCAATCTTCACTTCCTTGTCTGTCAGCTTCTTGATGAATCTCCGAATGTGCCGCTCTCTCGATGAGGCCTTGGTCTGGAACGGGATGCCGGCTTTAATGCCTACTGCATTGAGACGATAAAGGAACTCCAACGCCGTTTCTCCAGATTTCATGCGCATCGTGTAATAGCGTTCTGCATACGTCCCCGGGCCCGGCAATACCTTCTCCGGAACTGCCTCTTCAACTCCCTCCAACTAGTGCGAACCCGTTTTGGGAGCTGAGTGAACCAGTCTCTGAGTGTCGCTGGCAGCCGATTCCGGAGTTGGCGGATCCTCATCGCCTCGTTCCATACACCTTGCATAGCGATGTCCTTGAAACGTTCCCACCACCCAACACGGTCTTCCAAGGAAGCATTCTGGTTGAACACTTCGACTGCATTGAAGTTGATGAAAGGTCGATAACTCCAAACTGTCCGGTCACCTCCAGTCTGGGACGCCACTACGCCCGTATTCCCATCGATGCTGCTGTCCGAGTCACTAGAACTGGGGCCGTTTCCGTCGGCCCAGTCGTCTCCAGAACTTGAACTGGGATCAGACTCAGGATCAGAATCAGATGGAGGATCTGATCCCTTCTTGGACTTCTTGGTACCAGATGTTTTGTCCCCCTTCTTGGACGAGTGCACAGTCTGCTTCTTCGACGCGGAGGCCGAGTTCTTCGCGCCTCCAGGAGCTGTGGGCTCCGCCTTCAACGCCGCCTCTGTCTTCAGGGCATGTCCCCCTACTGCAGCTGGCTCCGTCTTGATCACTGAAGACGCATGCGCACCCTGCGCAGAGGCAGAGGTTGTTGCGTGCGTCGACTGGGCGTGGCCAGTTGCGGAATCAGGGGTCGGAGTTGCACGAGCCCCTGAACTTGGGACAACGTCGCCCGAAGATCGCGGATTTGACTGGCCTGGAACTTCTGGAGCGTTAGCGCCGCCTCGCGTTCGGCTTCGCGTTCACGTTGGACAGATGCCATCTGAGCCGACAGTCCCTGTGTGATCTCTTCGACCCATTGAGCACGCTCAGCTTCAGCACGCGATTCCCGCGCCATCTCAGCCTTCTTCCACTGGTCTTCGAACTGGACGGCTAGCCGCTCGCGTTCACGTTGCAGAAGCTCGTCGACATCCTGAACTCCAGGTGCCGGCTCCGGTTTGGAGCTGGCCCACTCCTGAGCCTCCCGCACGAGTTGTTCAGCGGCGCGAACCTGCTCGGCCAATTCTCGTTGCCGGGCTTGGTCCTGAAGACGGCGCTGTTCGGCTTGCGCGGCCAGCTTCTGACGTTCCAGTGTCTCAGCCTTGATACGCTCTGCTTCCACCCGGACACGTTCGGCATCGGCTTGGGCCTGTCGCTCCTGCCAATTCCGTTCGAACGCGACCCGCATGGCCTCGCGTTCCTGCTGCAAGAGAACCTCTGGATCCGCACCTCGAGGTGCAGCGGGCTGGATCGCAACAGGAGCAGGTTGTTGAGATGCGAGCAAGTTATTCATGAACTGCTGCATCTGGCGTTGCTGCTCCTCCTGAAACTGCCGTTGGCTCTCACGAGCCTGCTGACGTTCCAGCTCTGCGTCCTTCCGCATCTGCTCCATCTTCTCCTGCTCCTGCCGCATCAGATTCAGTGCGATCTGGGACGACCCCGAGGCACGAGAAGTCTCTGAGCCATGGCGGGAGGTCCCTGAATGAGTAGACCTCCGAGACCGATGAGTGCGCTCAGAACGTGCGTCACCTCTAGTGCTCTCCGGGTAATCTCGGCGAGGCCTATCTTGTTCATCTGCCCTCTCTCCGCCGGGGCTGGATCCCGGACCCGTAACGCCTGCATGGGTTGGGTCCTCTGGAGCATTGTGAACCGGAGCGTGCAAGGGCCGTGTGTCGTGATACACAGTACGAGTGAAGACACCTCCCATATCGCTCCCATCCGGTCCAGCAATACCCCGAGCGGTCAACGCCCGGCCGGCTGGGACAGAGTACGACATATGTGCTCCCGCATCGTGACCTGTCGACATCAAGGACGACGATCCGGAACTATCCCCAGGAGTCCGGGAGCTGGGCCACGACTCGGAATCTCCCGTCGGGCCTACCGAGCTCGGGACTGGATATGCCCTCGGAGTCAGCGCCTTTGAGCACCCTCGCGTATCCCCAGACGGGCAATTCCTGTAACTAGGCTGGACGCCCCTGTCGACGGGTCAGCCGACATCGGCGACGCCTGAGTCAACGCCGTCTGGGACGGGTTGGCGGACGATTGAGTCTCAGCGTCTGAGGGCTCCTTGCTTCGCCTCGCTTGAAGGCCGCTGAAGGCAAACCTCGTTGCGAACTCGAAACCCAGAGTCTCAGCATCTTCAACGTCCATAGCCTCAGCCATCTCCTCGTCCCACGTGTTTTCAGTTGCTGGTGCAAGTGCTTCCTCAGTCTTGGCGTGCGTCGAAGACGCTTCCAAGATGGGAACAATCCGATGCTGGACACCTGCAATCAGCTTCCTCCACTCGATGAGTTCCGTCGCGAGATGATTCAGGACGACCCGGGCGAGACTCTTCACTGCCGGCTCCGGGAGCGCGGCTGCCCTTGTCTCTGACCACTCCGGAACCAGATTGACGAATCTGAAACCAGCTCCGAAGAGCAAAGTCTGTAGCACGGCAGTACACTCTCGAGCCGTAAACCGGTCCAGGTCAACCTGCACACCCGCGACATCCTCAGCCAGACCCATGCTCCAACGATGCGGGTTCAGAGCGCGAAGCCACGTAACGCCCCGGGCCCCTCCCTGCATCTTGGACGTCAGGAAACTCTGGGTAGCCAGCGCTTGTTCCAACCACGGAGTTGAATCCGGTCGGGGATTTGGCCAAGTGAAGGCCACGTTGTGCGGGGTCACTACGCCGGGGGCATAGAGCTCCCAGTACTTGACTTGATCACCGACATAGATCTGTTCGGAGTCCTCCTCCGGGTTGGCGTGCGTCATCTCCACGTCTTCCTCAGCGCGAAGCTGACTTGGACTTAGAGTCTGAACTGACCCGATTTCCGACGCGCCGGAGTCTGACTTAGGGTCGACTCCATCGGTTCTGAAACCGGTTCCGGACGCGGCTGCGGTTCCGGGGACGGCTGTGCATCCTGGAACCGAGACTTCTCTTCCACGAGAGCCAACGTCGAAATCGACGTATCAGCTCCCGTTCCCGTCGGAGGAGGGTCGGAACCCACTAACCCCGTCGGGGACTCTGCCATGACGGCGCCTTCCTGTGACGCCTCAGCTGGCTTTGGACTCTCGCCCTCGGCCTGCTCCGCCTGAGCACTCTCTGCCTCCAGCTCTGGATGCGGCACATCCAGACCCTCCTCCAAACGACACACCAGGTGCGTCCGGATCTTCGGGTTCTGGATCGCCTTGATCCTGAGCCTCGGACTTCTGAGTCCTCAGACTTGCCTTCCGCCTTCGGTTGTCCCTCATCAGCTGATCGAGGTCCTTGACTTCCTCCGGCGCTTGGCCTTGAACTCGACGTGACTGACGTGTCGCCTCACCGCGACCTTCGTCCTCACGTCCCTCCTTCTTCTCTTCCGTTGCGCCCACCATAACTAGATCGTTAGGAGGCTAGCAACTGCAGTACTTGAAACCCGGAACCAGTATAGATTCCTAAAGCGGTGAAATCCCTGGTTCGAATCCGGGCACGCGCACCAGCTGTGGCGAAGCTCGGTGAAAAACTTGCGCCCAGGGGGTGTACAGTGGCGCGACCCGAATGAACTGGTCTGCGGGGGTAGCGGTTCCAGAAGGCCCTTGAGCAACCTGGAACCGTTGGCGTGTACCTTGTGTGCAATCCCTAAGGGTTCGAATCGCTGGACTCGACGACCAGGGAGGACACCTGCTCAGGATACAGGTAACGGGTAGGTTAGTACTGCGGTTCGGGAGTTCCCCGAACGCGCTTGCTATAGAGAGCGGGTTAGAAGAGTTAGAAGGTAGCTTGTGGTCGCACTCCAGGACCACACAGCCAAACCTTGTACAAGATAACAATTAACAATATAGAGTTCGATACCGATATGCAGCCACCACTTATTCTTTTGGACCCTCGGGTGGTGGGTCCTCGTCCAGGATCGATGGGGCGTATGCGGTTCGGGACACCTGGAAGGTCTCGAACACCCCGACGTTCGCGCACCAGCTCCTCGTGGAGCAACAGATACAGCACTCGGTTACAAACCCTAGGTCAGTCGATTCACAACGCAGTTAGTGTCAACGCCCTGGTGGTCACTGCTATCCAGCCACACAAGACGGTCAGGTCAATATAAAATGGGTGACGCCCGGATGTACTGACGGCCCAGCTAGGATATGGAATGGGTCGGGGTCAATCCAGGAGCGTCACGCCCTAGAACTCCCCTTCCCAACTGGACTTGAACACGGGGGAGTTCCACGCGAGGCTAGTCCCTAAGCCAAGGTGCCCTTAACGCCCAATGCGGCCTCCGCTTCCTCGGAGCACTTGAGCACTTGGGGGAAATCGAACTCTGTTAAAATCTCATACAAACTAGCTATGCAATACTAAGTACGAATCTTGAACAATCTTCTGACAATATCTTGACTTGAATATGGACGGCGTAAGTGACTTGGTCCGACTATGGAGTAATCACTGGGTGCGCAATCCTGGAGCATCTCCATTGCTCAATGGGGGTCAAGTTTCCCAAACGGGGTGACCTCTCGCAACTTCAACTCCAGGTGCTCCACATCACTCGCACTGGGGATTGATTCTTCACTTGATGTTTGTAAAGGGACTTCCACAACCTCATACATCCAGAACCACGGTTCAGGGATTGGTCATCCTGAAACGCCAATCTGCGTCCAGGATGCCGAATCCGGTTCCAGAGTCCTAGCGTATCGGGAAATCCACTTCCATCGAGCGTAGCAACTTCTTGGAAACGTAGTGTGTTGTGTAACACGTGCTTTGTTGGGGGAGAGACTAGGTCTTGGGAGCCCTTAGCGTCACACTCATCGTGCGCTTTGGGGCCAAGGCTACACAAGTCACAGAGGAGATACGTTCCCTCAATGTGATTTACGCCCACTCTTGGACACTTGCTGACGGACGAGGTGCGGCTTCGGACCGAGCCTCCAGTGCGTTTCGGGATTTACATACTCCCGACGCAGGCTTCCGAAACCTAGGGACCATCCTTGGTAGGACTCCCGCCACAGCCTTGTCCCAACTGGTCACACGTCTCCACAACCACTCATCCACTAAGTTAAAATCCAACCAATCACAACGCGGGGATTGCTACCCATAGAAAATCCAAATCAGCATCACCACAGCTCTCCGCTCATCACAGCAGCTTGTAGTCGTCCCAGACCTGCACGCAGGACTGCACTTTCAGGGGTAGCTGTCAGAAAATGATTACCTCCAAGTAGAGGTTTATCGTTCGCCAGTTTCTCTTTCTCCAGAAGTTGGTGGAAGCCCGCGAGGAATTTCTAGGTGAACGGGGAGGTTCAGTTCCGGAGAGCCTGGGGTGCCAGCGCCATCATCTCCCATCTCTTTCTGTAGAACTCAATGAAGGTGTCCGTCGAGTCGTCAGCCTGCCTGACAGACAGGAAATAGCAGGCAACCACAACGCCGTCTGGCAATTGACCAGCACCACGTTGAGCAGGTCCAGCGACAGCGAGGCGTCTACCACGTAGAAAATGAGGTCGTCTGCGCCATCATGCCGTCCTTGAAATCAAGTATCTGCTCGTGCAGCTTCTTCACTAGCACCTACGTCTGGTTGCGCCCGGCTGGGTCACTCGAGCGCGAGTCGACAGACAGTAAGTGTCTGGAGGACACCTCTTGCTACGACCTCCTCCGGGTTGAATAGCAGGCAGCGGCTCTGGTGGTTTGGCTCTAAAGGGGACAGCATCACGATTCTGAGAGTGGTACTGATCAAGGAATTGCGGCGCTGTCTGGGTTACATTAACTAACGTCTTTCGCTACCGCCTCGCTAATTCTTAGTTTAAATTACGCTAGGGCCTCGATTTGCAAGCGTGTACCTCGGTGAAAAATGCTCGCACAGCAGAACTAAAGGTGTCGATGGTGTTTTGAAATGCCATAGAATAGGATCATATCCATAGTTTTACTATTCAGTAATCAGCGGAGCTTTTGATTTTGTGTAACACGTAGCGCGGGCGAGGAGCGTTGGGGCGAGACGGCGGCGGCGACGATTTGGCGGCGACGGCGAACGGCGGAGACTGGCGGTGGCGCAGCTGGAGGAGGCGCCTTGGCCCTGGAAGTAGAATTGAGAAGTGAACTAACTGGAGCCCTAGGTTCTCTACAGCTAATCCTAAGATAAATTTATGACGTAGGAACGTCCTGGTGCATGACGTAGTTGAAGCAGATTCAACCAGACCATTCGTGTCATGCTAAAACACGAATACGTTACATTTTGAATGCTCCTCCCCAATCACCTTTACTTGACTCACGAACTGATTGTTGACACTACTTCTTCAGTACCGGTAGTAGCCAGACTCTTGCCGTCAAAGTTGAACAACAAAACAACCAGAATGCTATCGCTCTAGAGCAACACACCCTTTGGACCTTTGGATTCCTCAACGATAGATCTGATGGGGGCTACGAGGTAAAGCAACTTAGGCGAGAAATCCGGTACATTGTTAATCAACTCATTTTACGTACTAATTCCCTTGCCACAAGAGTGCATGACTTTGGTAGTACGAAGCAGACGCTTAGTTGATTGCTCGTTGGTGGCACCAAGTGAGAGTGCCGGAGATGAATTGGCCAGTGAGGTGTCGAACAACCAGGGTCACCAAAACCATCCCAATGAGGTACGAACGCGTGTTTTCCAAGATAGTAGCTTGATGATGGAGACGACTTCATAAATGAGCCCCACATAAGACATGCATCAATTGCTGTCACTCAGGAGAATAGCTATTTCCTTCATCAATACAGGCATTGGGGGCAAATACGTTCATTTCGGTTATTGGCCGAAGGCACGAGGTTCCTTGCGTGTAAGGCAAGGTGCCGAGTGGCAGCCCCCAAAGTGATGGTGAGCGGGTTGAAATTCGTCGAGCGTGCCGAGCGTAGAGCCGAGTCGAGCTGTTGAAGCGAGGCTTGCTGGCGGCGACGCTCGAACCGAAACGAACCCACTGCGCAATGAAACTCTGCCAGCGAGGACGAGTGTCGCTCGCCGGCTGGCCTAAAACTTTGGCAGCTTTTCTTAGACCTTGCCGAATCGAACGATTGGGTGTTCATGCCTTCGTCCTTTAGTGAAATAAACATTGTGTTGCTCTAGAGCGATTGCATTAGTTTTTTCCTGCTGACAAAACAGTTGCTGGAATAGTTTTTCCCTAGATGCTGGTCGACGGATGGGTGTGCACCTGAAGAGGACTACAGAAAAATGCACGCCGTCGCCAAACCAAACTACAAATACCTGTACTGTAGCCACGGGAACAAATTCGGAAGTCCATCTGCTTGAAGACGCAGCTGTCGAAAGTGAGCGTTAATACATGTAAGCTCAACCGTACAACTTCGTAAACAGCGAACGAATACCTACCAGTACACGCTTCAGGCGTCACCGAGTCAGGAGAGGATTCGCTTTAATACAAACAATTGTAAATGCCCAGTTGCTATTTTCCCATGAAACCATAGCTGAGAGATCCCAGTTTCGTCAAAGTACCAGTAGGCGTTTTCCACAAACGCCAAGTTTGCGGATGACAAACAGCACTACTCGTTCCCAACGATTTTTAAGATCCGTGTGCGGAGCACGCAGACAAGTGATCGAGCGAAGGTGCGGCCCCAAGACCCCCAGCCCTCCCAAGGGCACCTCGAGGGCGTGGCTGTTCCGTGTCATGGGGAATAGTACACGCCTTGAGTTGCTATGGAATCTAGGCTCGTTCGTTGTGGAGTCCAGCGATGTGTATCCGGTGTGAGCCACTTTCTACGGCCCGTAGTACAGGTCCTCGACCGCAATGCGGGCTTCTGTTTGAGGCTGGGGCCGAAATTTACCGTAAAAAGCTCGCAATAGTCAAGCCGCTATCTGTCGAGGCATTGCGATCGCCAAACCAGAAACCGACACGGAATTGAGCGGTGCTGACAGATCCGAGCCTGCCGACGTTCTTTCGTCTTTCTTTGGAGAGAGCACATGATGAGTGGAGGACATGGAACGTCTCGTAAACAAACGTTACGCATCACTTGATTGGTCACAGGATTTGCATTGTAAATATTAATACTACCGGTACTGTAGCAGGTTTAGTGCTGTATTCGGTCGAATAGATATCGGATGCATTTCCCAAAGAGCTGTAGACTGTGTTCTAGTTACAGTCAGTGAGGATTCCCATCCTGAAGAAAACGATGATAGGCTTCGCAATGTGCTCGTGAACACCGGCAGCTCAGTTCTGAATCCGCTCGCACCTGACCTCCCAACAACCGATCTGCGACCGATGCGTCCTCATTGCCTCCTCCTGTTGGCTTCGATGGTCGTGCTGGCTTGCTTCGACACCGTCACGGCCAATCCGTTACCGCTGTCGACCAGCAATCGAGTACGCGCCTGCTTCGTAATGCCCAAGGCGACAACATCAATGATAAGGGCGACGAGCGAGCGTTTGGTCTCAACCATTTGGAGCTGTGGAGGATGAAGCGTGCGGCGAACAGCGAGATCAAGGCGGCAAACGAGGCTAAGGCCGCTGCTAAGATTAAAAAAAAGCGGCTAAAGAGGGCCAAGCAGCCGCGAAGAAGTCCGCACAAGAAACAGCCAAGGCTGCCGCGGTGGAGGCTAAGAATGCAAAGCTGGCTGCTCAATTTATCGGTAAGGGGTGGTCTCCTGATAGAGTTGGCGAATTCCTCAACGTGAAGAAATTGGGCAACGACCCGAAAATCTCTAAATTTATGGAGATGTACAAGGGTATGTACGCCAAAGGAAAGGATGCCGCTGCTGCTGCGAAAGCGAAGGCGGCTTAAGTTCGTGCCTGGAAAAGAGTTTCAACAAGCCCAGCAGTGTAATTGGTACTGAACGTGCAATGCATTCTTGCTTTCATGGAAACAAGTTAGCACTTTTGATAGCTACATGTATGACGATGTAGCAAGTCTTGTCCAGTCTGCAGCCCCCTGTATTCTATGGTACAGATGGAGATCTGTGGGTAATGCCACACGCTAATTCGCCGGGTCTTGCTGCAGCAGCGCAGCTTGGATTCATCGAGAAGTGTAAGTGAAGAAGCGACACTTTCTAGCTTCGGTTGTAGTAGTTAGTAGTTTGTTAATCGGTTGCTTTATGCTCCTGCGATGAGGTTTCACCAAGCCAAGCCACTTCCATCCAAGTAGTTCTGTCGTGCACCTCATTAAAAAAGCCGACGTTTCTTCACATTCTTTCATAACTAAATGCGCTAAGCCACCTTTCGGACCGGTCTTGTCGGTGAGCTTGTAGAAGTAGTAAGTAATCTCGTTTTGTGCTATGTCGAGCTGCGTCGCCTAGCCCATCTTTTGACAGGGCCCCATTTCTTGCCGATCAAGCATCTATGCTTGCTTTGCCTTGGCCTGAGAACATTGTATTCTTTCAATGCAGACGTCTTCGTGGCCTTTGCTGGGGCCTTGCTTGCCACGACGACTTGTTGTTAGCTGGGCGCTTTATGTTCCCGATCTTTACATGAAAGCTCGCTCCTCCATGTCTTCGGTCTTGTAGTACGAAGCAGACGATTTCTCGAATGATCGTTGGTGGCGTTAAGTGTGTCAAAGAAGAATTGGCCGCGGTGATGTCGAAGCAAGTCCCCCTTTGGGGTCGACTATAAATTCATACTGGAACAAGGCGCTAGCCCACATGCGAGCCGATATTGGACATTGGAGGAAAATGAATGGATTAACTGTTCAGCGGGTTTCTCGTCTGAAGGTGATACCCTATCTATCCGTGAGAGTTACCCGATATTGGACATTGGATTGCAAATAATTCGAATGAAGCTTTCTCGGATGCCGCTTCTGACACCGTGTAAGGGTGTGAGGAGGACTCTGGGGCAGATCTGATCGACTCCAGGGATGACAGCAACGACGAAAAGGGCGTTGCTGGTACGGGCATCAGAAGTCGTTAGACATAGTTTAAGTGACACCAATGTACCTCACTTCGAAACGAAACGAAACGATGTCGAAGCAAGTCACTTAGGTAGTCAATACCATCACAATAAAGCCATATGAATCCGAGTATTATTTTTTTTTAGCTGATTCAGATGCTTAACTTGTTTTCTGATTGTTCTTATGGTTGGGGGTATTTGCTATTCTGAAATCTGATCTGTTGAATGATGATTGAATTTGAATGGGATATTTGAATGTGAAGTTAACCATTTCCTTTCTTCTGGATGTTTTCTGTAAGCCCTCGGCCCGGCAGCTTCCGCAGGGACTCGAACCCCAACCGGAGGGATGAACTTCATGAGTTCTATGTACAACCCACTGGACCACCAGGAGGCCCATCACGAAGTCCACATGTGATGCATTGTTTTCGGAATACCACTTTACTACTTTCCTGGTGGATTAAAACTTCATTTAACTCATCTTATTCGGAATATACAACTAGAGTAAAAACAGCCATGAAAAAGCTAAAACGTGTTTGTCTAGGAAATACCTTTGTAGACAAACCGCGCTGTTGAGTTTGCTCCTACCAAAACCACCAGCGTCGGGTACCACCGGCAGCGGCGGCAGGAGCAGCAGCAGTATCCT
This sequence comes from Phytophthora quininea, assembly GCA_011947345.1. Lineage (NCBI taxonomy): Eukaryota > Oomycota > Peronosporomycetes > Peronosporales > Peronosporaceae > Phytophthora > Phytophthora quininea. The sequence goes on along the minus strand of JAAVTG010000179.1, from coordinate 67,966 downwards.
TACCCTTGGCTTTGGCTTGCATACGTTTGTACGTCTTCATAAATTTAGCGAGCGCCTCGTTGTCGCCGTATTTCTTCGCATTGAGGTATTTTTCCATTTTCTCAGGAGACTAGGGTGGATTCTTAGCGCGATCTTAACTGTTAATAGTGTTAACTAACGCTTAATAACTTTTGCTTAGTAGTTAATAGTACTGAGCAATGTAGAAAAAGGCCACAGCTCGACGTTATTATTTACATTCGTGACCACACAAACACAAGCAAAGTCTGGAGACGCATGCCAGAGCGAGTGCAGGACGAGCGGTGACAACAACGCCATCCTCACCGTCATCGCGCTCTTCGAATTGGCCAAGTGCGCCGCAACTGACAAGATTTGGCTGCATTTGCGTCCCTACAAGCCCGTGCGAGATCGCGAACGAAGGTCCTGCCAACAAGGGAAGTGATGGATACGGGTTTCAGGTTTTAGTATCGCCAACTCCATATGAATTTCAGCACCGCGCCGTTCGTGAGCTTCGTATAAACGCACTATTGGAGCTACAGCAGACTTGAGTGAGAGGACCTGGATGGCCTCCTTGGGATGCCTGTGAGGTATAGTTGCAGTAGTGTGCAGTGTGCTGAGCACACACACGTACAGAGATATCCAAGGGCTGCCTGCGATGGTGCCAATAAAGTTGCAACCAGAGCACAATTGCGTCTGGGCAACGGATGCGATCAGGACGCTGTCGTCAGGAAACTGTGGACAAGAAGCAGTTAGACGTTAAGCAGCAATAGATTGAAACAGGTTGCGAGGGTACAGTGGAGGAGCAGGCGCAGCGCGCCTCGCTGAGCCGCCGAGCAAGTTGCTGCTCTCGACCCAGCCCCTCTACTCCTTGTGAAGCTTTTCGCCTTACTAACCTGCCTTCGGCGCTGTAGTAGTTTTCCTCTGCAACATGCACGACGTTAGGGACGACAATGACTCTGGAAGCCCATCCAGCGTTTGTACCACGTCGCAATGCCTTCTTCGCGGCCGCCTATGGAGTTCGTGTACGATACGGTCGTTGGCAATGATGAACGGGAGCTGGAGTGACTTCCTCACCATCGACGACTTCGATCTGTTTCGTATGGTCGGGTACCTTCGGTAAGGTGCGGTTGGTTTGAAGAAAGGTTCCGCAGCAGCATTAAGGAGCACGATTATTGAGTTCGCGCACGATGATGGCCATGTGAATGATTCCACAGCAGATTGCGGCCGCTTCAGGTGGCGAGCAAGTCAAAATATCTTCGATGAAGGTCATCAAGAAGGCTGCTGTGTTTGGCAAGAACCAGATGCAGTACGGGTACCTATTTTGCGGGTCGGTTGCGGACTTGATCAGGATCAGGGAACAGAGTTTATTAGGTTGCAATTGTGATATAGTCCTCGTGATCAGGACCCTGACCCGAAAAATAACGAGTGCAGCGCCTGTTATTCCATTAAGCATGCTAATTTTTAGCATCTAACTATAGAGTTGCCTAATCCTTTCGTCTGACTATGCAGTATCAAAAGATGTGTATACCGGTCTAAAACGATGCAACATGCTGTCAAACTCGACTAGCTCAGCATTTCCAAGCAGATGGTTAAGGATTCAAACCCCTCCGCGTCCAATCTTCACGTAAGGTTCGTCGCTCGTCCGTCCGCCAAGGTCCGTTCTGTTCATCCATACGGTAATCCTGATGTAACCAACCCAGTTGTGAGTCGATGACAGGGCGAAGGTAAGGTACACGAGAACGATGTGGGCTAGAATGACGCGAGCAACTTTTTCATTGTTACTTTACTAAAACCTTTTGTGGTAGTAGCCCATGACGTGACTCAAACTTCAACTCGACAAGGTATTTCAAGAAAAACATCTAAGTTAAATAAGTACATTACGACCTGAACATTTTAAATGCTTTTCAACTTGTTTTTTTATTGTTAGACCTCAGGACAAAACCCCGGTAAAATCCTGAGTCTTCTGCCTAACTATGAATTGAGCTGTACTTATACAAAATGAAAGATTTAAGCAATCAAGTCTGCTGATTTCCAATGTACTGGAATCAGTCACAGGGAAAAGTCGGACGGCAAGCAGTATGTACCGTGAGGTGGAGGTCGTGCTCGTCCACGGGTGATGTCGTGTAGCAGTGAGACGAAGTGCTGCGCATGCCGCTCAAGAACTCCGACAAATGTCGCGAGGTTGGGCCGGCGGTTGGGAAACTCAGCGTTGAGCTCTCTGTTGTATCTTTCCAAAGGGTTGTTCGTGCGGTTGATGATCTGTCGATTAATTCCGCGGACATTCCAAAATGTGGGTGGAAAAAGTTCAATCCACGTGCGCCGAAAGTACACCCAGAAATCTGCCCACTTGTCCTCGCTGTACGTGTGTCCTCTTCCTGTTAATGACGTCTTGATACGTTTCACAACGTAGTCAATCCCTCGTGGATCGATTTGACTATGAGGGAGAACCGTAAGCACATCCAGCATACCACGACTCATTGCCGTTGCAATTTCCTCTGTGGGCATGCGAAGATTTTGCATCCTTCGACGAATTGCCTGTTTAAAATGAAACAGGCAACCGACAATTGTGGTGTCTGGAAATTGGTCCTTGACAGCGTTGATAAGCGCCCGCTCAAAATCCCAGGTGATTGTCCCTGGTTGCATGTTCATTCCGGTGGTGACCTGGACACGATGCAGGCAGTGCCAATAGCTCCACTCCGTCTTGCCACTCGACAGGACGTAGAGACAGCGAGCGTAGCATCTCGACGCGCGATCGTACACCATCACGATCAGACACTGGTAAAATGGTGCTGGAACACAGTAAAATGTTCCATCTATAAACAGTGACATGTCGTAGCTCAGAAGTCGGATGAGAGCGGTATGACCCCAGCCGATGACGCGTTCAGGACCATCTTCTCCGGCCTACGTGAAGTTGAACTGGAAAAGATAGAGCCGTCTCGCGCACGTGAGAGCGGCGGCACTTCAACTTGTCCAATGATTGAGCCACCGAAATGACGATTTCGGGCACGGTAGACCCCACTGATGACTTGATCCCTGGTCAATCCTCTTGTAACAGCGTTAACTGTAAACTCGTCACGCACGAGATCCCAGACCTGTGACGGCGTGAGTGCCATCCGTAGAATCGCTATCTTGTCTGTCTCTTCAGCCATTTGCTGACTCACATCTTGAAAGGTCACAGTCGAAGTCGATGATTCGCCATTTTCTGAGTCATTAGAAATCTCAATCACTTCTGGCGCACTTTGTGCGGTATGCCGCATAGCAGCCTGAGAAGCGCAGGTGTGTGGGAGCGGTTTCTCCACGACAGCGCCGTCGGTGCGAACATCGAGTTTTGCCTTGCATCCGCGACGATAAAAACTGCAGCGATAAGTTGTCTTGACGTCGGATGTGTAGCACTTGATCAGTTGAAACCCTTTCCAATGAATTGTTGGTCGGAATGGTGTGACTTCCTCCGGGTCGCTCATGGATGACGCACGAGGAAAGTTGTAGAGTGAAATGGTGCCAGACCCGAAAGTGGCCCCAAACGCTCAACTAGAGCACTATCTGAGAAATTATCATATGCTAGTAATTAGGGATAAATAGTGGCGTTTTAATGAATCAGCCACAAGGTTTAACAGCTGCTCCACTCGCATATTGTACGTAATTTAAGTCTAAAGAGTAGTGTTCTACTAAGCCCGCGTTTACATATTTTGTGGGTCAGATTCATTTGGTCAGACAATATGACAATTGCAACCTGGTAAACTCTGTTCCCTGACCCTGATCAAGTCCGCAACCGACCCGCGAAATATTCTACCATGCAGTACACCAAGACAGAGCGACGTATCTTGCAAGACGTGTATTACTCCTCCATGGGAGGCTGCGGTATGCGTTCCAGAACGAGGCCACGCTCAACTTTCTCATGGACTTGCCAAAGCCACTTGAGTTCGAGAAGGAGAAAAGAGAACTGAGATTGATCCTGGCTTAGCCTAACTACATGAAGCGTCTGCGAGGCCGCTTGGCAACCAGTCAAGGCGCACCCAAGCAGACTTGTGAAGAGTCACTCGCGTTGAGGACAGGCGGTAACGTCGAGGGGTTGTCATTCTCCCCCAAAGCCAGGATGCTTGTCATCGGTGTTTAACACGGGAAGATCCGATGGATATTTGCACGATACTCCGTCGTCCCGGTGTCCAGTAGAACAGTGCCATTGTCGAACACTTGTTTGATCATGAATGGTCCCTTGGAAACTGGATCTGTCTTGCACCGCTCACGGGCTGGAATGCGAAGCATAACTTGGTCTCCGACACGGTAGAAATGCTCGATGCGCTTCATATTTTCCCGCTCGTTGTCTTGCATGATAGCTGTAAATCGCTGCTTGGAGAGAAAACTCCAGTTGGCAAAATGCAATTGCCTGGTGATCATGTCCTCGCCGAATAAGAGTTGTGCAGGCGACGCTCTCAGGACCGAATGGTAACTAGCGCGAATTGAATAGGCAGCGTAGTCTAGAGCCACGTCGAGTTGGTCTTTCAGATCCGGGCGAGCACGGAGAATATTCATGATCTCTAGGTGCACACGTTCACAGATCGCGTTTGCTTGCGGATTTTTAGCAGTGATACGCTTGTCCTTGATTGCCATCGTCATCAGCAAGAGTTGAAATTCGTCGCCGGTGAATTCGGTCCCAAGGTCATGGACTACGTACTTAGGCCTCGGGTAGCGACACAGCCACACACGTTCGAAGCTGACTGCTGTCGTGGCGGAAGTTTTCCCTTTCTGGATTATCACTTCGAGCCAGCGAAATTGCTGCTCGATCATCGTCAAGCAATAAAAGTCTTCTGCAATAGGTCCCAGTAGGTCGACGTGAACAACATCGAACGGACGATCATTGTTTGTTGCAGGCGTGGGAGGAAGGTGTCCGTAGTGTTGCTTGCCACCGTGGAGCTTTGCGCGCTTACACTGGAGGCACTTCTTCACGAAATCTTTGACGTCCTTCTCCATAGCGGGCCACCAGAATGTGCCCATCGTCTGAAATTGCTTTTCTCCTCCAGGATGCAAAAGATAATCATGGTAAAGCTCCACTAAATCGTTCCGCAGCGATTGGGGAACAACGACACGCTTCTTGAAGTGAAGCAACACAGCTCCTAGCGCCGGGCGCATGCTGTAACCAGGATCTGCTGTTCTAGATTCCAAGCGAGTGATAACCGCTTTGCAGGTATCGTCCTTCAGTTGATGCGCCTTCAACACAGATCCATCGATTGCGATTTCTTCTTTTTCCACTGCGAGTAATTCTTCATCAGTTACTTGTTTCACGTAGTCATATTTCAGGCGTGAGAATGCATCAGCACCGATATTTTGTACGCCAGGGACGTACTCGATGGAGAGTCGGTATTCCTCGACCAGCAACTTCCATCGTTTGACGCGCAGGGAGTTCTCGTGAGGGAAGAGAAGATTTTGTGATCCGTGTGGATGATAATCGGAAATCCTAAGAGCATAGTGCGATACTCCCTGAGAATCTCGACGACGGAGAGTAGCTCCGACTCCATAGTAGAGTACTTCCGTTGAGTGTCGGTCATTGATCGGGAAAAGCACGCAAGAGTCCTCTTGCCTTGGACAATCACACCACCTATCTGCTCACCGCTTGCATCCGCATAGATGTGGAACTTGCGAGTGTAGTCCGGGAATGCTAACCAAACACTTCTGGCGAGGGCCGCTTTAATCTCGCGAAAGGCGGCTGCATCTTCCAGTGTCCAGGTGAATGGCACGTTCTTGGAGGTGAGTCAATTCAACCTCTTTGTGACTGCGGACTTATTCGGGATCATTTCTCTGTAGTAAGAGATCATGCCCAGGAAGCGTCGGAGCTCTTTTTGTTCTTGGGCTCTGCTATCTGCTGGATGGCTTCCACTTTCTTACGCTGTGGTTGAATTCCAGTTGGCGTTAACGTGAATCCTAGATAATCAACCTCTTCGCGAAGGATGTGGCACTTCCTTGCATTCAGCGTCACATCATACTTACGAAGCCGCTCAAACACGATGCGTAGGTGCTCGAGATGATTTTGCTCACTCTCGGAAAAAATTAGGATGTCATCCAAGTACACGACGACGAACGGCAAGTCACCGAGGATGCGTTCCATGCAGGATTGATACTCGTCTGGAGCAGTCGAAATTCCCATTGGGAGGCTTTTAAACTGGAACCTGCCAAACTGAAGGCAAAACGCGGTTACTGCTTTGCTTTCTCGCTTGAGTCGCCGTGCAAAGTACCCCATGTTGGCGTCCAACGTGGTCATGCACTTGGCTTTATCCAGACGGAGCAGGATCTCGCGGATCTTGGGCACAAAGTATGGAGATCTCTTCAGGTACTTGTTCAGGCCTCTGAAATCGACGAGCAAACGCAGTTCACCGTTCGGTTTCGTTAGGAAGAATGCCGGTGCTGCGGATTCCGAATCGTAGCTCTGTTCAATGACATCCAAATCAATGAGACGTTGTATCTCTTTGCGGGCTGCCGCTTCTTGACTGCGAGGAATGGCGTACGGCTTCGCTTGAACCGGCACGTAATCGACACTGAGTGGTAATATGTAGTCAGGGAGACGTATTTTCCCGAGTCTGCCGTTGTATAGATCGGCGTACTCCTCGAGTAACTTCAAATAGCAATGACGCATTGCTTCATCAAGGTGCTGCGGCAATAGATCGATCGGTGCTGCGCTCTTAACGTCACCTGCTAGGAAGTCGTCAGAGTCTTCGAGTGGCTCATCGGATACTGCCACTAGTCCCGGCTTTTTAGTACTGGTCGGCGTGTTGATTGCGATTCCACTGCCGTCCCAAACAATGCGGTTGTTCTTGAAGTCCAACACGATTCCTAATGCTGTGAGCAGGTCGCGACCGATAACCATGTCATCTTTCAGGCCGGATAGTATCTCAAAGTTGTGATTGATAATTATGTCACGCTTCAATTTAGGGATACGAAAGCGTACCTCGATTGATCCAGTGCTCGGTGTTGCTCCTTGTATGAGATCGAATGCGACGCGCGACTTCGCGATGCTGCTGGCGTTCTTCTGTAGGATCTGCACCAGGCTTTTGTTCACTATACTGCGCGAGCAACCACTGTCGAGAAGAGCTTTGTACTGAGTTTTGTCGTGCTCCAGCTTAACCATCGCTCTCATACTGGGTGTCGTCGACACTTGTGGGGCTTCCAGGCCCACGAACATGTACTCGTCTTCGCTTGAGCTTCCACCGCGTTGATTACGCTGCTCGACGAAGGTACTTTGAGAGCGTCTGGCTCCAGGCTGATGACCACCACGTCCTTGAGAGCTGCTTCCACGGTGATAGTCGACTTGTTGGTGCTCTTCCTGCTGGTTAGAGCCTTGCAGAGCGCGGCATTCTTGCGTTGAGTGCGAAGACGTCTTGTGAAAGGTGCAGTACTTGTTGTTGCTATTGTTGTTGCCGCTTCCATTGCGGTTCTGGTTGCGCTGCTGCTGTTGCTGACGGGAATTGTTGCCACGGATATTGTTATTGCTGTAGTTGCGCCGTCCGCGTCCACGGCCACGGCCCTGGCCACGATTGTTGTTGGGCCGATTGCTGTTGTTGTTGTTGGCGTTTTGTTGACTTCTGCCTTGAGCACGTTCTTCACCTTGCTCGATCCGTTCAAAGTACGGTATCAGCGTAGCGACGGTTGAATAAGTCTGGCCGCTGCTGTCATACTTGGCTTGCCAATCAAATGGGAGTCCTCTCTTGTACAGGCGGCACAGGGCGTCTTCTGCCAGTGTTCGCCGCTCACACAAACCCGCGATGATACCGTCCAGCCTCACGAGCGTGCGAAATCGCTTGTTGTAGTCTGCCAGACTTTCGCTGCGAGTCTTTCGCATATCCCACAGCTCCTCCTGTATCTTTTCGGCGTAGTCGACGGGCATGATAACACTTGATGCCTTGAAGAGCGCACGGTCGAATTCCTTGTCCATGCGAATGTCTTCGTCTCCTTCGTTAGCCTTGGCCTGCTCGTCGAACGCGTCGAGGAGGTCGCCTTCGAGTAGCACGTGGGCGTTGCAGAACTTGTCTTCCTCGCTCCAGCCTTTGAGCTTGGCGAGCTGGTTGAAGTGGTAGACCCACTCGAGGAACTCCTTCGGGCTGCCATCACCGAACTTTGCCATCTTTTGGTGACGACTTCATCTTGAATGCCCTTCTCCATGTCACCATGCTTGACAATGATGGAGTACGTGAGGTAGCGCTCCTTGTCGTCCTTGTCCTTGGAGCGGTTCATTGTGGGCGATTTGACCGACGGGTGTGCCAGGTCGACTGATTTGAGAATTCTCAAAATGCCAAAGCCACTTGAGTTCGAGAAGGAGAAAAGAGAACTGAGATTGATCCTGGCTTAGCCTAACTACATGAAGCGTCTGCGAGGCCGCTTGGCAACCAGTCAAGGCGCACCCAAGCAGACTTGTGAAGAGTCACTCGCGTTGAGGACAGGCGGTAACGTCGAGGGGTTGTCAGACTTCTACAACGGCGGAACGCTGCACTTCCACTTGTAGCGCGCCATGCACTTTGACGAGACCCGCACGCGCTTCTAGGCTGCCCAGCTAGTGCTGGCCATTTCGCACCTGCACACCTACAACATCGTGTACCGAGACCTGAAGCCGGAGAACATTCTGCTGGACGACAAGGGTTTCATCGCCTTGACGGACGTTGGTCTCTCGCACGACCACTTCGACAGTAAGGACGGCATGCAGACGTTCTGCGGTACGCCCGAGTACATTGTCCCCGAGCTGATCCGTCGTGTGCCCTACGGCAAAGCGGTGGACTACTGGTCACTCGGTGTCCTCATCTTCGAGATGCTGGCGGGTTACACGCCGTTCTACCACGCAAACCGCAAGCGCAACTACCAGAACATCACCAAACTCCCGCTGCGGTTCCCGTCCGAGTTTTCCGACGACGCTCGATCCCTGCTGCGTGGTTTGACCTGCCGCAACCCAGCCAAGCGATTCGGCTCCGGTTCGTGCGGCGTCCAAGAGATCACGGACCACCCCTTCTTCAACAGCGTGGACTGGGAGAAACCGGATAAGCGGGAGGCGCCCGTGCCATTCCGACCGGTGGTCTAGTCTGACGGCGAGGTGAACAATGTGCCCGAGTTCTTCAAGCGACAAGAAGTGGTAGACTCGGTGGCATCGGACACGCGAATCGGCAAGAGCCATGTTTACCAGAGTTTCCCGTACATGAAGTCATGCACTCTCTAAGCAGAGAGAGAAAAAGAGAGAATTTGTAGCACCGCGAGGTAGAAAGTAGTGGAAACTCTTACGAATAAGCATGGCGGTAAACGCAGTTATGTATTCATTTTCATTTGGAGCCCGGTGGAAACAGGAAACCTCAGTACTGCCAAAACACGAACTTGAACGTAGTTGTGCACATCGAACACCCGTTGTTGTCCACCTTCAGTCGGCTTTGTCAAAGTCAGACAGGGACTCAAAAGGAGTTCAAAATCCTCGTCATCGAGATCAAACGCTGTTTCTTCATCTTTTTAACTTCTTCCTCGCCATCGTCACGCTCGGTCGGCGCAGGTGGAGTAGCATAAACTGGCAACCCCTTCCGATTTTGTTGCCGCAGTTGTTGCGGATGAATGACAATTTCTCGGCACTTGGAACACTCAGCCGATTTCGTAGCTTGGTATGGGTCAAGCCTTGAATACTCCACAGACGTTCACTTGCTGCTGAAGATGTGGGGCTGCTCAAAACATGCTGCGCAAAACGCTTGACAGGAGACCGCGAGAAAACTTTATTTATAACCCACCACTCAAGAGGTGGTTTGGAGCTGTTAGCTTTCCAAGCGTCCACATCCCAGTCATCCTTCGCGCCAACCAACTCCATCACAGCGTTCTCAAACACCTCTTTTGTCACTTAAGCATTAGCCACATGCCCAGTGCGTTTGCCAGTTTCACAGTGTCATCGACGACTTTGTCAACACTAATGCCTTCGAAGGTCGCGAAAGCTGAAAGACTCTTGCTGGTATCCAGTAAATAGGCGATGCTGGTGATACTGGACCGGGAACAAACGAAGTCCCAGCGTTTTGAGATCGCATCCCGGATTTTTGGCTGAATGGTTCTGTCGTGGAGTCCATGAAGGTCTTCTTTGTACTCGGGGGAGCATGAGACGATCAAACTCATGCAATATCATCGAATTTGAGCACAGATCAGATTCGAGAACGGCGAGTGAACGCTTGATCGGGGCTGTGAGTCTTTGAACAACCCACGCGTTATTCCAAAACGTGGAATTGGGTCTCACGATATCTTGGATCTTCCCAATCTCGCTTTGTTCTCAGCGGTATCCTCGGAGTTTCGCATCAACTACGAATTTGTGAACGCTGTTGTTAGCGGCGATTTATTGCTTAGCACACTTCGAATACACTTCTCCTGCGAATACCATCTTGTTGCGACCGGCAGTGCTAGCTCTCGAATCTTCTTCTTGCCCACCCTCTGAAAGTATGTTCTGTTCTTCCTAACGCCAGCCAACAGTAGATTTCGAGCACGCACAAACTTCGTTACTTTCAGCGCTTGTTGTAGTACTTCTTTCAGCAATGGTAACTTGTAAATGTCCTTGAGCAGCAAATTCATCGCATGCGCAGCGCACCCACTGTAAACAACGTTCGGGCGCCTCCACCAGTTTCCCAGCTAATCTCATGTTCGGCGCATTGTCAGTGACAACGGAAGTCACCTTTCCTATTCCAGCCAACTCTTCAACTTCACCAATAACTCGCAGGATCTCTTCCGCCATAAATTCTCCGGTGTGATCGGCAGAACCAGTCGTCCCTGACGACCACATCATTGGTCTCATCTTCGGCGATGTCAGGACGTAGTTGACAATGCTCTCACGACATGTGTTTGTCCAGCCGTCGGTAACCAAAGTAAGGCGTTTTTGTGGCTTGAGAATCTCTGCCAGTTCAGAGCGTCCTACTTGGTACACCTCATTCAGCAACTGGTCGCAAGTGCACGACGTGTAGGCAGTCGGAAGGCCGGGTTACAACGAGTAAACGCGCTTTGCAAGTGGGGTTTCGATGGCTCGGAAAGGTATCCCAGCCGTATAAAATCCTCTAGCAAGCTCAACATGAACCTCGTGGATCTCGGTGTCACTCAACACCAGGGTCTAGTGGACCGATGAGCAGTAGCTGGTTCTGCGGGACTTAACCGGAGAAAACATGGCTCCGCCATTGAAGAAACGGCGTTTGCCTTTCTTCAGCTTCGCGATACGGGCGCTGTGTTTCGCTTTCACTTCCGTCGGTATTGAATCACAACTCTCGAAGTGACGGACTGAGTCTCGAGTGAGTTGGGCACTGTAAACACGCCACTCTCTGCAGTGGGGGCATAAAACATCAGGATGTGGTTTGTCTGGGCCTCGCTGGTGCACGATGGTGAACTCATCCCACAGCTGATCTTGCTTGCGGCCCGTCATTGGGACGGAGTCGAGGAAGACTTCGATGTGTGCTTGACGACTTGTAATTGTGGGGCGATCTTGAGCTTGGACTTGGTGACTTCGTGGCAAATTGCGTTGTGGAGAGAACCAAGCGCGCTCGGGATTTGATTTCCGCGCCAAGATTCTTGATGCCCTTTCAGGTTTTGAATTTCGCGCCAAGATATTGGCAAGATCTCTTTGGCGCGAAATCCAAAACAGCGCGAGCAACGAGCTAGCTCGTTGCTAAAGGATGCAGCAGAGGGACTCGTTGGGATGACAAAGGTTCAAGACCTGTTTAGCAGCATCAACACCACGTTAGAATGTTTAAGGTGCAACACAAAAATGTAAATTCGTACCAATCCAGTTCCGCAGGCAAGTTGCTGTACGGCACAAGCATCTTGGTCACACCAGGCGTAGTTACTACTTGAAGGGGCTCGTGTCAAAAATTGCCACGTTCTTGAAGACGAAGTTCGCCAAGTTCTTGGACACTATGATCACCAGTAACTAGGCCCATGAGTTTTGACTACATCAGCATTAGCATCGGCAGTGCCAGACACAACAACTACGTCGACATGTGCATAACTGCATCAGCCGCTCACAAGTACATTTGGCCATTCTGTTGGCAGGTTCTCCGCGAGCATTCAGCGACACTCCGATGATCCGTCCAGGCATCTTGCGATGGTACTACTAGGTCTCACTAGAAAAGCAGCATACAGGTCATGAAAATCATGGGGACGCCAAAGCGTTGAGCTGGTCCCAGTGCAACATTCGTTCCCGAATCTGCACGAAAGCTGCGTAAAATTCAGCCAATGTATCACCACCACCTTATTCTTGCGCGCATCGCCCACAAACAGCTTGTAATCGTTGACTGCACCGAACGTCGTGTATTCCAGCAACACACCACTGTACTTCCTCCAACATGAACCGTTCGATGAGGGTCTGGGTCAGCGTGGCATTGAAGCCCTTGTCAATGAAGCTCTTGAGCGTCGTGGTTCTGACTTGCCGTCTAGCTCAATTTGGCAGCAGCCCGTAGACCATGTCAGGACCACCAGAATTCTCAACAGCATGCATATGATGCTTGAAGTGATGATGGCGGGCCCAGCGGACGCCAACAGCGGCGCACTCACGGCAAATACCATCGCCACCCACGGAGACAGCATAGGAATCCAAAATTTCAATACCAGCCATAGCACACAGCCTTTTCTTTGCGCATCCTTTCGATTTTAGTATTTCATAGGAATATTTAGATGTTATTAAAGGTGTTAATACGACAATATGTTAATAACTGCTAATAGTCATTCTTAGGTTAAAGATCCACCCTATTTAGCAGTCAGGCTGTGGCGAATCGTCCGAGTGTGCCGCTTGGGTGTAGCTAATGTACTGGCAAGAATAGTTGATACCGTAACTCTAAGGCGTTTTTCGCCAAGAAGATTGTGACGTTCCATATACGATACAGACAACGACGGTGAAACTCGACCCCCATACAGCGGAATTTTATTTTCAAGTCAAGTGTACAAAAACATACAAACCGCTTTTTTACCAATCAGATAGAATCTCCAGTTACCGGCCAGCGTGTCTTGCCGGTTTCGCGCCATTTTCAGTTTTGCTGCTGAAATGAAAGCTAAACGCTGCCAGAAGCAATACACTATTAAGGAGCGACGTGAAGCTGTCGAGCAAGCTGCAGTGCAGGGCTGCAAACCCGCGGCTAGAGCACTCAAAATACCCTTGAGCACACTAAAGGGTTGGAGGAAAAAGAGCAGTGTTCTGTTTGAGTTTAAAGGGGCCCAGACGAGTAGATCTACGAAAGGCCAGGGTGCGAAAAGCAAGATCACCTTCGGACATGACTTAGTCACTTTCATGAAGGACGTGCGTCGCGAAGAAGAGGTGAGATCAACGAATTTTATTGTTTATATTATTATTGATGTTTTTTTCTAGTACTTGTGTACAGCCAGCATGATAGAGTATATTAAGCTGGAGCATGGAGCATGGCTGAGTGCTTATCTGGCGACGAAGTCAACTCCAGAGAGCGGAGTAAGCGCTCTTATGCGCTTGTGCCAGCGCTTTGCAGCACAGTAAGTTTTTATATTTTATTGTAAACTAATTCTAAGGAATTGTTTCCGACGTAGACATGGCTTTTCGGTTCAAAAGCCTAGCCACACTAAGAAGGATGAAGGTGATCTGATAGAGACGCATCTAAAATTTGCTACCGAATTTTGGGAGGAACATGCAGCCTACCCTGACTCTGCAATTTTTAATGTTGACGAGACCGCAATCTATTTCGACACGCCCCCCACACACACAAAATCTGGGCCATTAAGGGACGTAAAGGCTCCGTCAAGGTGAAGCACGTCCAGAAAAACTCGGGTAGACTTACTGCTGTGCTTACAATCAGAGCGGACGGTAAGTTTTTCTATTAGTTTTTAACATTTTCTGAGCTAATCTTTTTACTGGAAAAAAGCTACCTATTCTCTTCATATTGCGAGGAATGCCAGGTGGTGCCGTGGAGACCGATGAGCTTCCAACATATCCTGTAGGACATGTGTACACAGTCCAGGAGAATGGCTGGATGGACGCTACGGTCTGGCAAACATTCGTAAAGAGTCTATTGAAGTACGAAATCGACGCTCCCTCCGTACTTCTTTTGGATAATTTTGAATCCCACGTATCGAAAGAAGGTTAAGATATCGTGGCAGATGAGACGTCTACCATTGTGTGCCCAGTTCCTCCTAACAGCACGTCCGTGTGCCAACCCCTCGATGTTGGGGTCATGGGTCCGCTGAAAAAGAAACTCGTCGCAGAGTAGCTACGCGATAATGTTGCTGCTACTCGGACTGCCAAGAAAAACGCCGTGAGGCAGTGCTGCGTACAATTCGTGCGCGGGAAGACATATCAAGTTAGTGCGTTGTCCGCAGGTTCGAAAAGGCAATTCCGAAGGAGCCGATCGCTTTAGTGTAGGGCAATATACAAGATTCAGCAATAGCTTCAATATTGACCAATAGAAATTGAGTTTTGTTTTCGGGTCTTTCGGGGTCGAGTTTCCATGTCATTTGTCCTTTCTCTAACTATATAGCAAGTCCACGTCGGGGTGGGGTCGAGTTTCACCGTCGTTGTCTGTAGTTAGGTATAAGGGTAATTCGCGTGCGTAGATTCCGATTTTGAGGTCAGATTTGGCCAATTCTGTGTCATTTTTGAGCTACAGCCGCTCCAAAAACTTTCTCGGCCAGCCAAAAGTTTGGGGAAAGGGCTCCATTAGGACTAACCAATCATCAGTCAAAACGTGAGGCTTTCATTGGCCAGAAGGAGAACCAATACCAAATCATCTGGTGTTTAGAGCAAATTTAGGATTACCAGACGTCAGCTCGACCAAACAGCAAAATGATGATTGCATCACGCCAAATCTGAGGAGCTGCTCTTGTATTAAATGTTATTGTCGTGTCATCAGTGGCGCTTGGTGCAGGACCGGGAAGACTGGGGAGCTGTAGACAAATAGGCTGATGAAGGCAAGTAGAAAAGTGTATTGATGAGAGTTTAGGAAGCTGGCTGTTGCCCTGTAGAGCGACAGCCAGTCATTTAGATCAGCCAGATTAAGAGTAAATACGAGAAGTTTTTACAGAGTCATTGTGATACTTCTGCTACTTTAGGGCATGTGACGTGTGAGCTGTGTCACTTCACACTCCCCTACTGTGAAAACCTGACACATGTCCGTGAGGGATAGTCAGTTATATATCTCGCCAGTATCAAACTTTATCGTTTCTAGAATTTAAATCGAGGTAGCCGTTCGTGCCTTTTTACTTTTAAGTATATGCACGACAACTCGAGTTTAGATTAAGATTCGACATTTTTCTAGTAGCTTTTAGAAGAGATCTGGACAGTTCGATGTCGCCAGCAGATGTCGCTCAGCAACGCACTTTGGTGCAGCCTCTTGCAACGGAAAATCGTGCCATGTCGGTGCCTTCGATGGAAGAAGATGACGTCCTGTCTTCTGCCGAGGACGAGAGCGACTCGTCGTCGTGCAGTGACGACTATGTGGACGACGATTTCGATAGTGATGACTTTCCAAGTGATGGAGACTGGCGTGGAGCTTGATCCCTACAGTAGCGACTCGGACGACGAGGATGCTTTCGTCCAGCAGCCGACTTGGGACCCGAATCCGGAGTTGCTCTGGGAGGTTTGGCAGATTGATGACGTTCGCCTCAGCGAGAACTCTGGAGAGTATCACGTGAATGTACTGTGGGATTGGCGTCCAACCCCGGGTGCGCGTCGCTACCGAAAATGGGAGCCCATGGATCGCATGGCCGAGACCCACGCTCAGGAAGTGCGCTTGGCGATTCGATTTAAGGCGAGCGAGATGCAGCATTTTCGTGAGTTCTGCAAGACGGATGACGAGTTTGGCAAGGCACTGATTGCAGCTGGAGACGACTATGCGTGCATGTTTCGTGCTTTGGACATAGCTGCTCGTGCTATTGGGCGACCAAACTTGATCCCAGATGCTGTTGTCCAGAAGTACATCGCGGACAATGCAAAGCGTGGAGTTGATTTGACGCGTGGGTGTACCTGGAAGCAGTTTTCAGGGCTGCTGCCAAAACTGGTTGCTGCGCATTGTGATTTGATCTTGAATTAGTTGAAGAAGAACCATATCCAGGGCGGTCGTCGTGGTTACCGTGTCCTTCTGGAGCTGAAGCTGGAGAATGGTTTGTATTTGGTTGGCGCGTACAACAAGAACTTCATTGGCCATTGTGGGGTGTTGCGGGTTGCGGACAACGGTGAGACGCGCTCTGTCATTGACACGGATGCCATGGGCAACGATCACGAGGGTCCAGTGGAAAACCACACATGGATCTATTACTACTCGTTTGTGCGACCGTTCCGCGTGTTTGGTCCACGACCTTAAGTATCTCCGCGATGTCTAAAGAGGATTTCAGCGGGTTTTAATCTTTGGACAATAAACTCTTTTCTAGCAATTTGTTGTCTTATTGAGTCTTATGTTTGGTAACTCTCAGTATCTCTCTCATCTTCTGAAATAATGGTTTGGCTAGTGCTTTAGTGAAGATGTAAGCGCACATTTCACTTGTATTGCAGTACATGATGGTGAACTCCTTTCGAGATACTTTTTCCTGAACAAAGAAGTATTTGATGTCGATGTGGTTACTGCGTCCATGCAACTCAGGGTTGTTGCATATTTTGATGCAACTTTGGTTATCTTCTAGGATTAGTGTTGGTTTCGTGCTTTCATAGCCAATTTCTCTTAGCAGCAGTTTGATGTAGATCCGCTCTTGCATGCAGTAGCAAAGGGCAATGTACTCTGCTTCAGTCGTTGAGAGAACGACTGTATGATGTCTACGCGACACCCAACTGATGGGACTATTGCAGAACATGGTGATGTATCCACTAATGCATCTGCGAGTGTCAGTGCACTGGGCGTAGTCCGAGTCTGTAAAGGCCATGAAGTATTCATCTGACTGTAGAAGCTCTAAGTTTTCGGCTCCTCCTAGAGTAATGCCATAATTGCGTGTACCGCTAAGGTAGTGTAGTCCGTGTCTGACCGCTCGCCAGTGAGGCTTGCCTGGGTTGGCTAGGTACTGACTCACCTCTCGAATGAAGTAGGCGAGATCGGGTCTAGTGCCTGTCATAAGGTACATGAAACTTTCAACAGCTTCACGGTACGGTTTGGCAGCCATTTCAGCCTTGTCGGCTTCGTTGTCAGGGCAATCAGTGGCACTCAGTTTCTGAGCGATAGGCACGCTTTTGGGGTGGCAGTCTAGCATTGAGAACCGGTTCAGAACCTTAGTAGCGTAGCTAGTCTGGTGGATAAAGATAGAGCGAGTAGCTCTGTTCCTCTCAATGGTCCGGCCAAGTAGGTAGGATACTCCCCAAAATCGGTCATGTGGAACTTAGAGTGCAAGGCCGATTTGACCGTAGCGATAAGTTGCTTGGACGGCGAGATGATCAATAGGTCATCAACGCAAACCGAGATGTAACAACGTGCGTTGAAAATCATTTTATAAAACACGCAACGATCCTTGACTAGGCGACTGAAACCGAGCTCTTCAAGGTAGGTAGCGAAGGTGTAATACCAGACTCTGGGAGCCTGCTTGAGGCCGTAGAGGCTCTCACCAAGTTTGCAGACAAGGTCCAGGTGGTCTTTGGATTGAAAACCTTCGGGCTGCTCCATGAAGATCTTGACCTCCAGGTTGCCGTTGAAAAGGCAGTCTTGACGTCCATCTGCTCAATCTCGTAATCGAGGATAGTCGCTAGGGTAAGCAGTAGTCGTAGGACTTCCATGCGCACAACCGGAGAGAAGATCTCTGTGTAGTCTACCCCGTGTTTCTGCTGGAATCCTTTGATGACTAAGCGTGCTTTAAAACGAACGACGCTCCCAGTTTCATCGCGCTTACGAACGAAAACCCATCGACACTGCAGTACCTTACGGTTGCGAGGGCGAGGGACCAGAGACCATGTGCGGTTCTCCATGAGCGAGTGATACTCGGAGAGAGCCGCAGCATGCCAGTCAGATGCGTGATGAGAACGCATGGCTGCTTTGTAGGTGTTTGGTTCGGGGTCGTAGCGAGCTGCTAAGAGTGTGATGACCGTGTCATGAGTAACCTGTTCCTCCTCTAGATCGATAGGCTCGTTGAGTAGTAAAGCTTTTGAGTACGTAGATGGGTACTCCATTTTGGAGCGCTTTTGTGTAGGAAGAACGGTATCTTCGGACGTGGCCACTAAAGAGGCTTGGTTGCGTTTGAGTAAGACACTAAGAGGTGGTAGGAGTTCTTGTTGAACAGGTAGGG
Organism: Phytophthora quininea; assembly: GCA_011947345.1. Classification (NCBI taxonomy): domain Eukaryota; phylum Oomycota; class Peronosporomycetes; order Peronosporales; family Peronosporaceae; genus Phytophthora; species Phytophthora quininea. The sequence goes on along the minus strand of JAAVTG010000179.1, from coordinate 49,786 downwards.
AACTGTTAAGAGGGTCAGGAGTGGCAAGCTCAAGGAATGTCAGGGTAGGAAACGTGTTTTCTTTGAAAGTGACATCGCGGCTGTAAATAATTCTGTTCTCCGTTGTACTGAGGAGTCGGTAGCCTTTTTGTTTTGGGGCAAGCCGAGAAACATGCAGAGTTCGGCACGAGACTCAAGTTTGTTGCGATGCGCTTCTGGTGTTAGTGCAAAAGCTGCACAGCCAAACACTTTTCATATTGCAGGGAGGGCTTTCGGCCATGCCAGAGTTCGTAAGGTCTGACCCCGGGTGGCAACACGCTGCTAGGCGTCACATTTATCAGGTGAGTGACATACTGGCAGCACTCCCCACAATTGACGTGGTAGATTGCCGTCAATGAGTAGAGCCCGGACGCGCTCAAGAATAGTGCGCATCCGGCGTTCTGCAACTCCATTCTGCTGTGGTGTATAGGCGTTGGTGAACTGACCATGGGTGCCATACTTATCGAAGATAAGTCTGCCAAGCTTTTCGTACTCTTTACCGTTGCCGCTCTGAAGCCGAGAAATCTCGGGGTCATATTGATCCAGCTGAGCCTCTAGTGTACCGACTTCAGTATTGAAGCGGTTTTGGCTGCCTTGCGAAACCTTTCATAGCACTCATAGAGATCAGACTTGTTGTGCACGACATAGAGGTGCATGAATCGAGAGTAGTCGTCAATGAAAGTGATAAAGTAGTGAGCCCCGCTAAGACTGGGATAAGGTAGAGGACCATTGATATCAGAATGAACCTTTTCAAGAGGTGCCTTGGCACGCTCGACATGGCTATTAAATGGAGCACGATATGCTTTAGCAAAAATGCATGATGGACAGAAGTACTTCTGGATGCCAGATGCCTGAGAGAACGCCAGCTCTGGAGCTGCTTAGTCTTTAGACATTGTCTGCAAGAGGCGAAAGTTAGGGTGACCAAGTCTTTTGTGCCATAGCAAAACAGTAGGGTCCATACCTGGTTGGGCCACTAGGGCCTGAGCGGGATTGTCGTCCGCAGTGGGCGCAGCCATGAGTGCCTTGGATGGCATCGGTGGTGGCGCTTGAGCCTTGACTTGGAATAGATCCATGTCAGGAGACAGATGGACATGCATCTGGAAACCTTTTCCCACGAAGAACGTGCACTTGCGTAGCGAATTGAACACGACGCGAATACCGATCTTCAGTAGCTGAGCAATAGACAGTAGGTTGAACTGCATCTCAGGGATGTAGAGCACATTGTGAAGCTCAAGTTCACGTTGCACACCACTGGTGTCGGACACGTGGAGGACCACATCGCCAATCCCGCGGATAGGCAGCTGCTGCTTACCACCAACCATGATGAAGCCGGCGTAGGGGCGGATCTCTGTGAACCACGATTCTTGATAGTCAGCGTGACGCGTACAACCAGAGTCCACAGTCCAGATGGGGTCAAGAGGTGGAGTGGTGGTCGCAGAGAGACCGATCGCTGGAGCCACCATCGTAGTGAAGGCAATCAGACCGGCTTCGCGGCCACGCGAGTTGAGCTGGCGCTGAAGGTCGTGAAACACACGGAGTTGCCGAAGCGGTCATAAATGTCAGGGGCCTTGTAGCCATTGTCCGGGCGAGATGGTCCTGGGCGTTGGCGGTCATCTTGGCGATTCTGACGAGGGTGCTTCGCCGGGAAGTTTTTGACGTCGTCACGCGTTTTGCGTTCAATGATGGAAAAGCTGGCAGGTAGAACCGTGCCGTCCTTCACCGTTCCCGTTCGTAGAAGTTTCTGCAGCACACGACAGTCGCGGATGACGTGATTGGTACGCTGACAGTAGGAGCAGGTGACTGGTTGACAAGTCGATCCTTGTCGCGGTGCCACAGGGGTCGGAATCGCTTTCAGCGCAGTTTCGCTACCGGTCAGGGTGGACTCAGGACTCCCCTTTGCAATAACGTACTTGCGCTTGGCGTAGTCGTCCAGCACGTTGCGTTCAATGTTGGTCTTGAGGTCGGTGTACGGGATGAACTTCTTGCTACCCTTCCAGATGGCAAGGTCCGGTTTCCAGGAGCTGGGCATGGCATGGTAGAGGGACTTTTGCTCGTCAGTCATCACGATACCAGTCGCCTCAGCCGCACCCTTGAGCGCACGCTCGAACTCGAGGATGAAGCCCATGAGGTCGGTTCCCTCCTCGTACTTGATCGTCATCAGATAGTGATTGATGTAGTAGGGGTCACCGTGAGCAGTGGAACCTTCGTAGCGGTCACGCAGCTTCTGGTAGATGGCGAACGCGGACGTACATCCCTTGACGAGGGGCACGTGGGCGTCATCAATCGTATCGATCACGAACGATCTAGTTTTGCGCTCCATACGGCGTCTTTGGTGCGAGCTCGGCTTGCGAGCAGCACGCTTCTTGGCCGCTCCGTGCTTAGCCCGAGACTTTTGGCCTGTGCGTGGAGCATGGCTCGGCGTCTTTCCTTGTCCCGCTTCGTGTCAGCGAAGGACTTGATGGGAGGGGCTTGGCCTGGGCCTTCGGTGGGGCCACCTTGCCGTCCGTAGGCAGCTTTCGGCGACGAAGCAGGAGCCTTGGGCTGGGCGGCATCGAGCGAGTTGGCATCCTCCTCACTGCCCGGAGGCAGAGTGCCCGTGTCGGAGAGCGGTTCTTCAGACGGCGTGGGCGAGGACGGCCGGGGACCTTGGGCGGGCTTGCGTCGAGGGCTTCGTCGTCCGAGGAGTCAGGTGAAGGCTCGGAGTCGCCGTCGTAGTCTTCTTGGTCGATGAAGCCGAGGAGGCCACGGCCGTCGAGAGCAGCTCGGATGCGGGCGTTCCACACAGGGAAGTTGGACACGTTCAGCCTTGGAAAGTCGTTGGCTCTGCCCAACGTGGAGCTCATAACCTGTCGTGTCATCAGTGGCGCTTGGTGCAGGACCGGGAAGACTGGGGAGCTGTAGACAAATAGGCTGATGAAGGCAAGTAGAAAAGTGTATTGATGAGAGTTTAGGAAGCTGGCTGTTGCCCTGTAGAGCGACAGCCAGTCATTTAGATCAGCCAGATTAAGAGTAAATACGAGAAGTTTTTACAGAGTCATTGTGATACTTCTGCTACTTTAGGGCATGTGACGTGTGAGCTGTGTCACTTCACTGTTATAGGTCCTCATCTTGACTATCGCTGGCGATCTCTCCTTCTCCAGCATCCGCACACTCGATGGCTTCATCCTCTAGCGCGCGGACGTACTCGTTCTCTTCCCTTTGCACTTATCTATATGCATCTTTCCACTGCTTCGGTTCGATTCTACTTTTGCCCTCTTCACCCTTGGACCTGCAAAATAGACCTTATAAATTACGGGAGGTACTAATAGTTTGAATTGGCAAGCCCAGAGCACCAACCTCGACACTTTGGCCTTCTCAATCGCGTTGTAGGCTCTCCACACGCGCGAAATGGTGGTTGTTGGAGTCCCAATGTATTGGTCGACAAGTTCTCGTGTACGCTCCGTCCCTCGAGGCTCTCCTTCTCGACTTTTGATGGAAAACTTATAGGCACTCACAGTCATCGCATCCTGGTCTTCTTCCCCTCGCCATGTTGGCACTCAGAACGTCACGAGGAGGCCTGGTGGAGTAGATAGAGGAGTGTTTCAGGATCATTTTGCGGGGCTAAACAGTAGCACGCTCGACAGCTCTGCCGAGCCCCTTCGCCTGCGAGATCTCTCAGCACTAGAGGGTGACAAATCGAGATCAGATCATGCTCAAGGCGCCAGCTTAATTTACCGGTTAGCTTTCGTGTCCAGCTCGCCACGAGTTATCATTTCGCTACGGAGTCTATAACAGAGGCTCGCGAGGCGCCCTCCACCTTTAGGTGGTAGCATTCCATTTGTTGCGCAAGTGTATAAAGGCAAATCTATAAATCCACGTTTGATGTAATTCCACCGAAATCTGTAATACTGCAGACCAACAAATAGAAGCACAAAATGAGTGCAATGGGATCTGTAGACAGACGGCAGCAACGTTTTTAATTCACTGGTGTCAATTTGGTGTTTAGGTCGTCTCTTTTACACTTCTGCGACTTGGCTTTGACCTTCGGCAACGCCACTGCATGGCCCGTCTACAGCAAGCAGCATCCACTCCATCTATTCATTCTATATTTACGGACTCCGCAAATAAAACCCTGCGTCGTACACGCTCGGAAACACCACGGCAACTTGGCAACGAAACTGCCCCTCGACAACTTGCCACTCGCATACTTACAGCCTACAACTTACTCGACATTACGCTGTCATCAACTAGCGCGAAATCGGTAAATGTTTCGTGGGTTTAACGCCCTTCTCGTCTTGGCGCCGCCAACTCCGCTACGTAAGGGTCGTCGTGGTTGATTTTTTCCAACTTTCGTCCACGTAGGAGGAGTGGGCTACTAGCGTCAGTCGGGGCTAACGAACTGACAAGTTTTGTGTAGCTTAGTGTGTGATATTATATGGACGAAGTTACGAAAGTGGATTTACAAATGTTGTCTAGATCTTCATGCTTGAAATACTTCGACGTCGTGATCCGTGATGTACGGCGATAATATCACGAGTTCGATGAGCCTGTGCATTTCCGTAGTTGTTCGTTCTATGGGTTTAAATTTCGCAACTAACTCCAACACCTTTAACAACTACTGGCCGATAGAGAACCAACTGGGTGTCCTGTGCCGGTGCGTACCCTGGCCGACACTACCACCTATTTATTATCCTTTCTCGACAACAACTGTCCTGCCTGCTCTCAACCTTGCACCCCTTGGCACCTCGCGAATCGAACTCCCTGCATGCCTGTCCTTGCCACTTGGAACACGGGGGCCCCTTACATCGCAGTGCGGAGACTCGAAGACACACCGGTCCCCTCCCGTTCGTTCGGTCCACGCTAGCACCGTTCTGCACAGTCACCGCTGGCATCAACAACACCAACCGTCCTTCCTGCCTGCACGTCACCTTGCAGTCCTTGACAGTATCAATTGCCGCAACGCTGGTCACGGTCGGTCGACTGTTCCCGCTTCAGCGTCCAATGTCGAGACTACCACCGTCGTTCACTGTTGGCTTCCAACTGCTGCTTCCGTCTGACGTCCACCGCTGTCTCCACCGTCGGCGTCCACCGAGTCCTTACATCCGATGTCCACTGACAATTTCCTGCTTGCTGTCGTCTGCTGATGACTGTCTATCGCCATCGTTGGTACTTCACTTCGTGGAGGCCACTTTCTGTCGTCGCCTTCTGTTGCTTGCTCTCGTCGCTACCGAATGGAGACTGCCTGATCTCCTTGCTCAAACCCAACATGACCTTTACCATCGATCGCCTCCCAAGTCGCTGCCACCAGGTCTATTACACTTCGATGTAATTCCACCGGTGTCTTGAGGCAAGCAGAATTACACATCTCGGTTTGATCCAGTTAAATAGAGCTGCTCGGATTTGAGGGCATCGCCGACCATATCATTTGTGGCAATTCGGTGGAGCACTTGACTATCGGTGTGGAGGTTGCTGTTCAGGCCAGTTACGTCTTCCTGAACGAGCCCACGACTGGCCTGGACGCGCGTTCGGTCAAAATCACCATTAGCGCTGGAGTGAGCAACTCGGCGGGCGGCAGCATGGGTGTCATGATATCTGTCGATCCCATGTGTCTCCGCGGCTGTCTGATATCTCCAGGTACGCCTTAAATACAGTTCAGTCTTAGTTTTGCGCGCTACCTCTCAAGCTACATTTCCAGCTACAACTCGGGCCGCAAGGCCAAGGCTCGCCCTCGCGATGCCGAGGTTACCCCGTACTCTTGCAATGGGCTTCGTGAGCTACTTCAACAACAGTCCGCAGCGCGCTCTGCTGGGCGCCAACCTGGTCATGCAATCATGCAAGACGTTGTGGCGTCTCCAGACTAGCCAGAGCTGGTCTGCGTCCTTTGGCGCGCTGGGCGACCAACAAACAGTTTCAATCACCAATTACCAGTGTTTTATACTGTTCATCTCCGTGTTTTATTGGGTGATGTCTATATTTCTAAAAGATGGCTACATCAACCATACTGGAAGCAAGTGTTGACAGATGTACCAGTTCGTTTCTAACTGGTGGTACCGGCAGAGGGTTGCTGATTGGCGACAAGCGCCACCTACACGCGCAATAGAAAGTATCCATAGAAACGCTTTCGTAACGAATGGAAAAGTAGCGCGGCCTTCGATCAAGGGTCGACAAAAATACAAAATCTCTGCTAAACGACCAAGGTGGTTGGTCTTCGCGGGTGTTTTCTAACGTGGTCAATCAATGACGTGCGATAGGTTCAGGACAAAAATGCCATTGACAACGGCGCTACCTTCCAAGTCACTTTCGTTGGGAGTGTCCATATCAAGTTTTGGTGCACAACACGGCCGGTTACAGACGCCACCATACAGGCTGCAAGTCAAAGTGAGGTCAATGCTAAAAATGATCACTAAAAATGATCAGCTTTCACAAAGATCTCCGACGTATCACTACAAGAATCAATATCTCTCAGCTTCTAGCTGAGAGTACTTTGGAGTCACAGCAAAAAATTGATGGAGAGAAAACTCGGGCATAGAGGAACCAAGGTAATGTAGAACTAAAGCCAGAGCAGCAGCAGAACAAAGAGAGCGACGATCCGGCCTTGGCTCGCCTTCACCATCGACATCAGGTCTTGATATCGGAGTAGCGACCCACCTGTACAGCAGATATCACATTGAGCTCTAGATTGCACATAAACACTCCTTGCTAGCGTATTACCTTGGTTCGAAATGGTCCAACAAGAAGTGAAAGCCGTCTACGTCAAATCCGGTAGTCAGAGTCTGTTGTAAATATGGTCGACTCCACTCCAGACAGAACTTATCCGGTGTTGAAGGCCTTTACGGTCACTTTAGCGTTGAGGAAGCGAGTTGGAGAGCAACAGGAAGCTGCTCGACGACAAGCTGTAAACGAGACCTTGTGGCTGTTGGAGAAAATAACGAAGTGTATTTGCTTTAAACCCCGCTTAGTGGTTTCTGTCGCTACTTTTGTCCGTTTCAACACCACAGTTCTAATGGGACTGTGACAGAATGAATGCTCTGCCGTTACCTGCGCCATATATCGCCTCCCATGCTATTCCATAGCGCGGTTCTGGGTGGAGATCGGCCCTTGTCAAGTAGTTCTGTCCGTGTTGACGTTTGCGCTTGCGCCGCTGGCCCTCAATGGCCAGCGCAAGCATGGCATCCAGCACCTTGCTGCCGTCTCCTTCGTCGTCGGTCATTGTGGCTTTTTGTGCTCACAAAAGCTACGGGTAGACCATGGCTTCATAAATTTATGACAGCGGCACAAAATATGATTTATGACGCTCGAAAAGTCTACGGAATCGTTCCACTTGGTCCGGAAGCAATCAATGAGGAGAAATTATGGAGAACCGAAGGAAAAACGCTCGGATTAATGTGGAACATACCCCGTTCAACGTTCAACCTAGCCCCCCAAATATATATATATATATTAAGGCACCGGGTCGCATCGACGATATGTTAGGACGGGAGTGTACAACACAGCAAAATGGTTGGAAGCTACTTGGAAGCCTTCGACATGTCGTGACGTGTATTCCGGCAGCCAAACCATTTTCCCAGCAGTTATCGGCTTTGGCATGGGGACCACGCCGATATTCAGTGATTCGTGTCACAGCAGCTGCGCATGATGACATCTATAGGTTCCGTTCGATTTTACTCTACGCTGATTTCAATGCGGTTCCATTGTCTCGGTTTTCAGGCTCTCGTACGGTTTGGTTAATACGAATTGTTCAACATTGCAAAAATTCGAGCGACAGCCAACGGTGAGTACAGCATCAAGTTGCGAAAGTCGATGAGCGCGGTGTATGCATCAATTGCCTGGGGTGTCAATCGGTACGGTCGGATCATTAGCGAACCATGCCATGTGTGCTTCTGGGTCGATAACACATCGGCACTCGCGTGGAACAATCGACGTTCCAGTCGCAATCACGAAGATCAACGATTGTTACGCATTCTTAGCCTACTGGAAGTGAAGCATTCATTTTTGCATCGGCAGCTCACATTCCTGGAGAAAATAACGTGTTGGCTGACGCTGGATCGAGGGTGTGGCAATTTACTAATCTCGCTGCTGAGCGGTCGCACGTAGAGCAACAGACCAGCTCAAAAGATCTCTCAAAAGTTTGGGAGCGTTGTTGCGTGCAAGTGCCTTGGCTGATTCTTCGCGAGAGTATTACAGGCGCTACTGGAAACAATGGACGGAGTGGTGCAGATGGGTGGGATACTCGTGTTGGTTAACCAATATTCACTACAATGCCAATGCCACACAGTTGGGGGTATTTGCCGTCTACTTGTGGCGATTCAGGATGAACAAAGGGTGTCGGCAACTCCTACTTCACCATCTGTGCCAAGTTTTGCAGTGTTCAGTGGTATCACCGAAACAACGCCGGGTACGATCCCGGTGTCGACGCCAGTCACGCTATTTTACTGAGAGGAATTTGCAGGTTCACTTCCCCGTCACCAAGCCGCCGCCGCTGTCAGTTCCCCTCCTGCGATTAATTTTCGGCCGAATGAATCACCAGTACACTCGCATGCGCTTGTTGGGGGTGGTCTCCTGCTCGTTTCTTTTTCTTGATGCGGAGATCGAAATATATTTTTATTCATCGGGCACCGACATCACGCGTACGCGTTAAAGCTCCAGGGCTTATCGTTCATGGATGCTGAAGGACGTGCGTGCAAACCACACGAGGCTCAGAGAGTTGGAATCACTCTACTCGGAGCGAAAAACAATCAGTTCGGTCGAGAGAAGGTTAGATTCCATGACAAGTCAGATGGTACCGACATTTGTTCAGTAGTGGCGGCAAGGAGGATCGTTAAGGGCACGCGGAGGTTCAAGACCGCACCGGATCAACCGGCGCTATCGACAGGACAAGGAACCGGCATTACATCAAAAGAATTGGCTGCGATTATCAAGGCTGCGGCTCATGAGCACGGCTTAGACCCAGCCCGATTTTCCACTCACTCGGTACAAGTGGAGGGGGAGCGACGGCGCTCCTAAATGCGGGGGCAGACCGTTTGGCCATTAAAGTGATGGGGCGATGGTTGTCAAGTGCATTCTAGGAGTACCCAGTGTTGATAGCCCAGGGTTTCCTCGGGCTTGGCGAAACTGATGTGCTAGAAGTCTCAAGGTGTCCTCATGACCCCGTCTAACTGGCAATTATTTCCTCGCGGAGCAAACAGCACCGGTTTTTACCGGGGTGCCGCCACCCTCACCCACGAGGAAAATATGATCCATTTCCCCACTCGTGAGCGATTGTTGGAAATGCCACAATCAGGTATTGTGATTGACAATATCGGCAATCACACAATCCCAATCCATTTTTGCGGATCCCTGTTTTACGACATCGTCAACGATCAAGCACCTTGAGAGATATTCTTGGTCAGACAACAAGATATTCTACGGAGCCGACCACGATTCAACACAGCGCCTTGTTATTCCACGTCTGCAAGAAATTACCGAGTCTTTGATTGCAGCGCTTCACGATAGCCCCGTGTACGGACACCCTCGCGTCGATCGAACCACTGGGCTGGTAGAAACGAACTATTACTGGCCGCACTTGGCACGCGATGTTTTGAATTACGTCAAAGGGTGTGAGATTTATGTTCGAACGAAGCCTCGAAATTCAAAAGCACCAAGACACCTGCACAGACACGCAAGTCCATCTCGCCGTTGGAGTCGCATTGCTGAGGATTTCATTACCCAGTTGCCGAAGACTCAAGATGGAAATGACAGCGTGATGATCGTCGTCGACTAGCTGAGTAAACGAGTTCATTTTGTTGCAGGGTATACGATGGACACAGCGGAGAACGTCGCAGTGCGGTACCAGAACGAGATCTTCAGGCTTCACGGTTTACTCGACTTGGTTCTGTCTGACCGAGACTCGAAATTTACGTCGCGATTTTGGTATACACTTTGTAGTTGTCTCGGAGTTAAGCAGAACTCGCAACAGCATTTCACCCATAAGGTGATGGAGTTACTGAGCGCATCAACCAGACACTGGAAAATTATCTCCGTGCATTTTCCAATGCCTCCCCAAACGATTGGGACAAGCACTTGAGCCTATCAGATTTTGCTTATAATTGTCGCAACCACTCGGTTATCAAAATGACCCCGTTCGAAGCAGATATTGGATTCAACCCGCAAACCAGGCATCGGACAATATCCATTGTATATGGATGAATATCGTTAAATATCCGACCGTACTAGAACTCACTATCCAAGCTATCGACCAATCAGAGTGTTGCATCTGAGTTTTAACGAGTTCTTTCGGTATCCACCTCCCTTTTGGTCAATCACAGGCAGGTACGCTTGTAAAGGCTGTCCAACCGCAGCTCCGACATATCGGGTCGGAGGCCCCGCTCTGTTATTGATGTGTCCATACAAATACCAACTCAATCACATATTTCCTAAATGACACGAAAACTCCGACCTCTCCGACCCAAGATGAGCCTGCGCGACCTCGCACCGATTAGCACGAAGCGTGCACGCGAGAGCGCAGCGCGCTCGTTCAAGAAGTTCCTAGCGGATGAAGGTGTCACCTGGGAGTACCTCGCCGTGTGCATGGCACGCGAGAATGCCCCGCTTGTACTGGAAGCGGTGGTGGACAAGTTCGGCATGTACCTGGCCTTCAAGGAGGGACGCAAGGCCCAGCTCTTAGCCAGGCACTCGGTCATGCAGTACTACCGACAGGCCAAGAACTGGCTGCTGGACCAGTTCCCCAGGTTCGCCAAGCTACGGACAAGGCGCTGCTCAAGAAGGGCCACGTGCTGGAGCGCTACTGTATGAAGAGAGAGTCTGGGACCTTCGTCAACAAGGCCCCAGCGAGTACCAAGAAGTCGCTCAAGATGATGGTCATGCACCTGTATTCAACTGCTTCCACGGCTTCCGACTATCAAGAGGCCGCGCTGCTGTGCTTGCTGTGGTTCCTGTTCGGACGAGCGTCTGACCTCACGCTGCTTCGCAAGGTGAATCTCTCCATCGGCGCCGGGAATATTTTCTTCGTCCGCTTCATCCGCATCAAGACTTCGGAAGAGCAAGGGCTCTCACTCTTCCCCGATGACGACTTCACCACGTGCCCGCTGCTCGCCATCGCCCTTGCCCTCGCGACACAGTCTGCACCGACAGCTTCGCTCTTGAGCCAGCTTCCTGATCAGCACGCGAACGTGCAAGCCACTCTGACTCCGACTGTGCCTCTCATCGACTTGATCGACAACCCCGAAGACGTTACTCCACTTCAAACCTCCGAAGACGCTGAAGATGGGGAGAAGCTTACCGACGACGCCCCGGAATCCATAGCTACGTCAACAGAGTCTTGGGGAAAATCGCACAGAAGGCCGGTGCCACGGAACGCTTGACGTCGCACTCCTTCCGTCGTGGAGGAGCTCAGCATGCCAAATGCCAACGGGGCCGGAATGTGCGTGCAATGGATCTTCGACCGAGGCGCGTGGAATATGACAGCGACGAACAAGGCCTTCGCGTATGTTTTCAACACTCCAGCAGAAGACCACAAGATTGCTCGCGTCTTGAGCAACCGCAAGCCCAACGCAGAAGTTCCGCTGTTGTCGCTCGACGCCTTCGACTCGGACACGCACCAGAAAATTGCCTCCGTTGCATCAGCGCTATTCGTCGCTTCGTCTGGGCTTGACACCGCACAGTATAACGTCAACGCACCAGTGCTCGAGACTCTCATGGCGTACCTACTCCGCCACTACCCAGCGTTGAAGGCTCTTTCGGCTGATGGCCCTGCGATCCAGCGGCTGGAGGCTTGTGCTGTCGAGAAAGGCTTCTGTGTCAATGACTTGCTGGCTTGGTCGTCTCGCCTGACCTGTAATCCAAAAACCACCGAGGACGAACACACCGGGCCCCCGCAAGAAGCATCGACCAATGTCACCAAGCACCCCGTGTTTCTCCATCAAAACGCCTTGATTAAACAATTAATTCAAGTGAACAAGACACTCGACGCTCGCTTGACTGTAATGGAGACTAAGCTCTGCAACAAACACACACGAACGCCAACACTACACGAAACAAGTGAGGGTGCAAGTAGCAACAAATCGCTATCCAAGCGACGACGTACCTCTCCAGCTCCGAGCCTCAAAGACACCTGGTTCGCGTGGTACACTCAGGAGCCGCGCATGTGGAGCTCGATGGACGGCGCCACCAAGCACGCTCGGTCCAACGCGAAGTGGCTTGTCGCCTTCATGAAGCTGTTCTTGACCGATGGTTTCAAGCTGAACGAGAGCTCACCACGCTACCGCGATGATGTCCTTGAGATAGGGGCTTCTGCAGAAACGGCGACACTGGGGTCCTTCGTGGCCACGGGATCAAAGCTCGAGGCGGTCACAACGTCCTGAAATACTTACGCATGCTTCACAAGTCAGGGTCGTTGAACGACCACATCACGCACTTCCAGAAGTTTCAGCGCGGAGGGCATCTCGTGACCCTTCGCGATCGTACACCCAGAACATCATCAAGCTAGCTGCCACAGAAGGATAGACCAGAGATAAATAGCAAAACACGAATGCGTTATCCACTTAATGAAGCTAGAGATTATCTCATATAACCTTATCCACCAAGCCGGAACACAGAGCTTAACCTCTTGCGGAACAGCAATGTTAACCTCCAGCAGCAGTAGACATAGTTACATACAAGACAACTCGGCATCACATTTGCACGCACACACACACATCACTCCCGTACAGACGCACACATAGCTTGCTCATGGCTGGAATCGAACCAGCGCCACCGAGTGTTTTAAGCTCGGGACCATACACTAGGCATCATGTGCGGTCGGGACTTGCGCCCGGGAGCGGCAAAATCCAGAATGACGGTGAATGCCAGCCACACAGTTTGTGTGGCCACGTGGCCACTAAGCCAGCGTATTTACGATGCCCGTAAGAACAGGCTTTTACGTACCAACTCTTTACTTGCCCCCGATTTCCGAGGCCGAGCATCATTTGTCAATTTACCAGCTGGAGCACATGGCTCTGCAGCGCTAAAAATGTATGTTTTAGTTTTTGCCTCTATCTTTGCCCACAGGCCGTTTTAGAGCCTGGGAATCCGCCTGTAAACTCGCCTTTGTATGGCTCTCTTAGGATTCTCAAATCTACATGTGGTTTCAAACCTGCGTTTTTAGACTCTTTTCTGATCGGCTCTTTTCCCTCCGATGTACCGCTTTTCCGGTACGGGTCGGAGAAGGTCGACGGTCGGAGGTTTTACGCTATGGATTGTTGCTGAGCCTTTGTAAGACGGTCAGCCGGCAAAGAAGCGCTGGCCTGTGATTCGCCAAAAGGGCACTTCGGGGCCAACAATAGCTAAGATTGTGTAGGAGAAGCAGGCGCCATGAACAGAGCCACAAGTGAGTGGATTTAGTTTTCTTTCCTCTTCTTCCTGGGTCTGAAATCTAACGTGCGTGCGTTTGGGTTGCTTTCGTGTGCAGCTTGACGAACTAGACGAAGCATCGTCGTGACCTTCAGCTGCGTAGTTCTGCGTGAACTTGTCGAGGAGCTGAGCGGCAGGCTGTTCACACCAGTGACGCAAAGAATTGCAGCCTGCTGCTCGGTCATTGAGGAAGAAGGCAGCGAGCCAGTTTCTCTCTCAATTGCAGCTGAAATGGGCTCCATCATCATGCGCCATTCTGAGCAAGTTTGACGCTTCTTTCGTGTCGACAGGTCATGCGTGGGCACTGACCTGTACGGAGGCTTGCCTGCGGCTTCGTTCCCAAATCACCACAGGTGTCAAGCATGCAGTACATCTGTACTCGGAAAGTCGAAGCTTATTGGAAGTGCGTGCGGCTTGCCGTCGCTTGGCCAAAAGTGAATAGTTGTTGTCGGCGGAGTACCATGAGGATGGACTGCGTCCGAGCACGGCTTGCGATCTTCTAACACTCTACGCATTGTGTCCTCAAGCTGCTGCTGCGTTATACCAGTCCCGCGTATCCCCTTTCCTTCCAGTAGTTTCGCAAATCGAGCAGCCAAGGCCTCAGGAAGAGCACATACTGTGGTCTATATTTCCTTCTGCAGCCCAAACATCACAACTTGAGGGGAATACCAGTCGCTGTCATCAACGGCGACTCATCCTGAACAAGCACATCCGCGAGATGTCGCTGTAACTCGCAGCGCCGAAACAGACTTGATGCTCGAAGTGAGTGCGTAATGGGGAGCTTCGACGACAAGAAATCGTAGTGATATACTAGCGACGCCAAACACAACTTCAAAATCGGCTGCAAGCTGGCATCATTTGCAAGTGCCGGAAACATGCTAGTGACACCTTCTCAAATAATGCTGCTGCTGTAATCTTTGAAATGAGGCGGCAAAACCGCAAATTGTGCGCTGTTGACGGGAAGACCAGCCACCACCCTGCCTAGAAATTGATCACCGGCGGCCTCGTACCGAAAATACCGGTCTTGAACTCCGCCCAACGACCATCCACACCTCAGACATACACTCACGATCGATGGGCCGCCCGTACTGCCATTGCAAGCGTACGTTGCTACCCCTTTTCTCACTGAATGTGTTCCGTAGTCATGCTCGTTGTCTTGTTTACCCAATGCACGTTGCTTAGATGTTTCCACAGACTGTGACCTACACATCAAATCCCACTGTAGCATTAGGAACAAATGTGAAAAGCCTGCGTCCGAAAGCAGCAGCGTATCCTTGCACGCATGGGCATACGCTGAATAGTGTAACGCCATTTTGCCAGCCATTTTCGCCTCACCAACACTGGTTTTATTCCTGGTAGCCTCGATTCTTTTATGTCCGGTAAGAACATCTTCATGTCGTCCGTATACTCTGTCGGGAGCGCCAGCCGTTGCTGCCTGTAAATGTCCTTCACAGCACTTCTATACCTAAAGTAGTGACCTTTAGCGGACGCTCACTTGCGTTCATTTTGGTAAGAAAAATGCCTCAAAATGCTGAGGCGAGAACGCACTCTTGATGTTAAGATCACCATCTTCGTCGAAGAAGCGCTCGGGATCGGGCTGTGTAGCACGAAGCCACGCTGTGATCCCATGGATATAGCTTCGGTGCGCGGTCTGGGTTCGTGAAGAAGTGAACGCGTTTCTGACATTCTCAGCACTTAGTACTGGCTCCTGATGGGCGACTGGGGTAGCACGAGGTGGTGTGAGCTCCGTGTTGTCTTCACAAGGCGAGGCTGTGTTGGTGCCCGGGGAACTTGAACCATCAGAGAGAAGACGGGTGACAGGGGGCGGAGGTGTCTGCGATGTCGTGGGGACTTTTTCGAATGCTGAGAAGGTTGAGAAAACCATTTTCGGCCAATAACAATGCCGATATTGCAGTACGACACCACGTCGTACGTTTTGCTCAACAAAAGTTATGCTTGAAATTTTTCTGTATCCTAATGATAGTGAAATCAAGACAAAAGTGAGATCATCAGATCACATTGATGGCCAAAGGCAAGACCAATTGTCGGACGCACCCTGTCAAAATTTAAGTTTTGTCTTATGGAAACGCATGAATCAATATTAGAACAATGTCAATTTCTTGGAAAACAATTGCAATGTATCGATCTAATTGTGTATCTTGTCGTTGAAGTGTCTGTGAAGTCTTGTTCGACGAGTTGGCAGAGGCATAAACAACTATGTCTGCGGTCTCGAGGTACGAGGAAGTGGGAGAGCACGAGCGAGGTTTTTGCTTGACCACGGCGCGCTCCAGTTCACACTTTTGAACGCACACTGCCGTTGCTCGACCTCCACGACAGCCCCGCATCGAGCCCTCCGCTAACCACGCTACTATCGTAAGCAGCCTCGTCTCGAATCACTCCGCGCAAGCCTGTTCTACCAACGATGGCGATCAGCTCGGCGTTTGCTCCCCAAGCCTCCAGAAGAAACCAGCACTATCCATCGGCTTTTGCTCTCCACAGGAGAGGAATCGATTAATTCTGGTAGCGCCTCTATCTCCACAGAGCCCAGCACCAAACGCAAACACAGAAAATCTAAATCGACCCGCCCAGGCACTTCAAAGAAAAAGCGCACCTATGCTTCCAGTGTTCGTACTCCAACGTCTGCAAGTCCGAGTGGTGTACGGCGAAACGAGGCAGCAGCCGCGCCTACCATCAGACGCTGCAGATCACCTAGGGAAGTGTAGTGTCTGTAGATATGAAGACACGATGGGGAGTCGGCGAAGCTCCCTAAGTTGACCGGTAGTCTATTAGATGCTAATCGACAAGTGAGCTACGTGAGCTTGTCTGTCGTTTGGGGACTTCGTGCCCCGAGCACGGAGTTGGGTGGTTGACAGTCGTGTCAACACAAATGTCGTTATCTACTCGGAGGTCATCACGTATTGCGATACCGTGTCATCCTGGCTCGCGTTACGAATTGATGTGTACGAGACCATCCAGTCGCCACCACTGCGGCTGGCTGGGCATGGCTGGTGATCTCCACACTACAGAAAGTCAAAGTAGCAAGCAGCTATGGAAGAAAGATCCAAGTCCAGAGAGGAAGACCGCTCGAAGTACATCGATTTATCTTGGCTTCCTACTACCTCCGTCGAGATGGAACGACTGTTCTCGGCAGTGAAGTGCACGCTTCGAGGATAATATAAGCGGAAGCGAGTGAGTGCGGAGACGCTCGAGTCAGTCCTCTCCTTGAGGATTAACTGGGATCTTGTTGCGAACGAAATCATTTCGTAGGCAGAGAGGGTAGCATGAGAAGATAGCGAAGTTGAGCCTGAAGAGTACGATTAGCTACCAGTAGAAGTTGCCAGCTGCCATTACGATCCTGGCAATATTGGACGAGGTCACCACAATTAATATTGTACAGAACCATCTTTGCAATGTAACAATGCCAATGTTTTTTTCGATTCCTGGCCGCGAACACCAGCAACTTTGGAAATAACGCGTGCAATAGCATCCACCGCAGCGAATCCGGCTCCGGGGGACTTTTCCTTCAAAACCAGCAAGATATCCTCGCAAAAGCACGCCGTCACATCGCTGAGGCTCAAGACAGAATGGCTGAAACATACAACAAAACCCGGAAATCTCAAGACTTTGTGATCAGTGATGAGGTTTTGCTTGCGGGGACAACTTGGCTCCATTCCACTTGGGAACAACGAAAAGGAATTGTGTGCAAGATGGATTAGATCGTATGCAATTACAGAGAAGATCGGCCGCGGGTACTATCGATTGGTGTTGCCACCAAAACTGCGGCTCCACCCCGTGTTGCACACCAGTTTGCCCAAACCGTATATTGCTCGTGAGCATCGACGCAGTCAACGGCGGCTTTTCAAAGTTCAGCTTCCCGACGGCGGGGAGGGAGAACTAGTGGAAGACATCATCAATCACAAGAAAGTCGGCCGACGCACATTGTTCGAGGTAAAATGGCTCGGTCAGCCAAAAACGACATGGGAGCCCAACAAAAATCTTCGCACAGTTCAAGGCCTCATCCAGCGCTATCACAACCGGAACGGCGATCGCTAGGAGGAGGAGGGAATGTCGCGAGAACGGCTATCCAACGGCAGATAGCACGTTGGAAGCCAACACACGTGGCTTCGGTGGTGCTAAGGCTCGTATCGACATCGTATCGGCAAGGTTTGACCGAAGAACCTGTTGCAGTTGTCGACCAAATGCTTTCAAGCAGCCACAAAGAAACACATATGGAGTAGTTGTTCAACTAGGCGTAGACGGAAGAGTAGCCGAGTAACAACTACCAGTTCTCAATTTACCAACAACAACAACAATCGCACTGCCAAATCGAACGTCGACGGCCCAACCTGCCCGAGTCCATCAGTGCCAACCAGCTTCCTAAGTGCTACCAAACCAATAGAGCAAGCTCTATTGCGACAGGAAATCATTACTGTATGTATCTTTCCGTGTGCCAGTATCAATCTGCACAGCTACAACATTTCTTAATCGTTTATGCAGTCGCTGATTAGGCAGTTCGTTCATTTCGACAACAGCAAGGGGTTTTAACTACAGCCCAGCTAGTTTCCCTGTGTGTGAATGTGCCAGTTTCTAATACATTAGGCCGTTCATGACGTCCACATGTGATGCATTTGGCTTCGGAATACCACTGTACTACTTTCCTGGTGGATTAAAACTTCGTACAACTCATCATATTCGGAATATACAACTATAGTAAAAGCAGCCAAGAAAAAGCTAAAACGTGTTTGTATTGGAAATACCTTTGTGGACAAACTACGCTATTGAGTTTGCTCCTACCATAACCACCAGTTTTGGGTGCCAGCAGCAGCGGCGGCGGTGTTGGAAATTGCATCGGTGACATGCTGCAACGCTGACAGCATTGAAGGATATTATCTACGTTGAAGGATGTCGCCTTAGTCACCCGCCCAAACTGAGATAAGCGCCCGGATAGCGCTACGGAGCATACTTGGAGCACTATGGCGCGGGTTACATGTATGGGAAGCGGTTGAAGCCCGCTTAATTGTTTGCTGGAGCTTACGGATAGCGAAGCTAACATTCTAATCTCACTTTTCCTTTTCCTTTCAACTCACGACTCCCGGTCATACAGATCAAGTGCGTCTTCCAATAGCGGGAGCAGCAGCAGCAGTATCCTTACCAAAGGCTTTGGTGTGCATACCCTTGTACGTCTCCATAAATTTGGAGATCTTCTGGTCGTCGCCGAATTTCTTCACGTTGAGGAAGTTGCCAACTCTCTCAGGAGACCATCCCTTACCGATAAATTGAGCAGCCAGCTTCACGTCCTCAGCATTTGCCTTGGCAGCCTTGGCCGCCTCTTGTGCGTACTTAACCGCCGTTTGGTGAGCAGCTTTCTCCGCATCTTTTGGGGTCTTCGCAGCGGCCTTTTCGGCCTTCTTGATCTCGCTGTTGGCCGAGCGCTTCATGTTCCACAACTTTAAGTGGTTCAGGCCAAAAGCGCGTTCTTCGTCATCTCCAGTGGTGTTCGGCACTTCTTGACGAAGCATGCGCTTGGGCGAAAGTTCGTCAACTGCGGGAACTGCAGACGTCTTGGCCACGGCAGCATCAGAGCAAGCTAGCAGGACGGTGAAAGCGCCCAGGACAAAGCCGTACGGACGCATGGCTATCTGAGATCGGTGGCTGGTTGTTCGTCGACGAAGCGAATGGAGAAGTGAGCTCGACCACGGTCTGGCGTGTGACTTGATCAGTAACTGATGTGCTAAGCGTACCGCATCAACATTTCTTGCTGCAAGTTAATCCTCTGGATGGGTCACTAAGGAAGTTTTGCAGCAGGTTTGGATGTATGTGTAGCAAATCGAAAGGCAGCTGACACTTCCTCTGTGCTTGGCTTGGCGATAGTTTCGCAATACTATAGGAGCCGACGAGATAATTGACCTACCACGTAAACTGCCGACACTGCATAATCCCGGAAGTTCTTGGAAACAACTGGTACCAAGCACCCCTTACTGCTTCTGATCAGAGTTAGTTGGTCTGTCGGTACAGGTAGTAAACTCATCTCTTTGCTTTACTGCCACGAAAGTATTTTAACTGCGAGTGCGTGACTCGGGAAGCACCAACACGAAACTATTCGGTGTTTGCCAAATGGTTTGAAAGAAAAAACTCTTCGGAGCCGGACCGAGGCCTTAAGAATAGGAGTTTCCGATGTTACAGTATTCATGCACTCAGCCGCCGAATGCATCAAGACTCAGCGAACAGAAAATCGATCGCCAAGCGCAAAAATCACGAGTACGACGCTGCCAGGAACATGTTGTGTTAAACTAGCTTCCTTTGGGGGAACGAGCACTGATGATGACAAGCAACGGCTCTTTCACTCAGAGACCTCGTTGTCCGGCGGCGAATTACTATCTGATCGCATCAGCTCGGGTATGGTGGGTGCACTGCATTGCAGCAGCTACAAAATTGTACAGTTTTACGTGATTTTCAAAATTGGAACACGTTTACACGTCACAGCGCAATGCACGCAACCAATTTGTTGTCTTTGGTGGCCCAAGGTTTCGTCCAATAATTGTTGCTACAATTTGAATATTGCACGACGGAAACATCAAGTTATCGTTTTGTTATCCATTCGGTAAACCTAAACTATTGCCAAAAGCTCGGTTTGAATCTCGAGAAGTAAAGCAAAAATCGAGAGTGGAAGAGAGATAAGACAGCGTCCGAGACCCATACGCGGAAACGCTGCAGCGTAAGTGTAAGGAGGTCCGATTCCTGTGTCGACGATACTGCGTATGCCAAAGACAATTTATGCCGTTTTACTTACTACCCATAGATCTCACTGTCGTTTCTTGAGTTTTTGCACGGAGGAAATAGGAAACCTATCAACAACCGTAAGGCTGTAAAATTTCAACTTTTGAGCTTGTAAAAGAAATCGTTGCCCCCCTACCGATCCACGTGGCAAATAGCTTCATTTCCGTAGCATTCCCAACGATAACCTTTACCACAGCTTAGTTGGCCTCAACTAATTGGCTTTCGCTTGAGCAGCCCTGACTGCTTCACGTACGGATATTTCCGCCTCTTTGTAAAGAGCATTCGCTTTCTCCAGTTCCTTTTGGGTCTTTGCAATGGCCTCCGTGGCCTTCCTGATCTGGTTGTTGGCTACACGCTTCTTGTTCCAGGCACTCAAGCGGGTAAGCTCAATAACACGCTCTTCGTCATCTTCATCGGTGAGGTCGTCATCGTCCGTGCCCGTCACATCTTGACGAAGCATGCGTTTGGTGGAAAGTTCGTCGACCACAGACCTGAGAGTCTCGGAGAAGGTTTGGTCACGGTAGCATCAACGGTAGCTAACAGGACAGTGAAAGCGACCAGAATGAAGCGCACGGCTGTCGGAGACCGGTGGGTGGTTGTTCGTCGACGAAGCGAATGGAGAAGAGAGATTGGCCATGGTCTGGCGCGTGACTTCGTAACTGATGTGCTAAGCGTACCGCATCAACATTTCTTGCTGGAAGTTTATCTTGCAGATGTGCACATCGAAAGGCAGTTGACACTCTTGTGTGCTTGTCATGCTGATAGTCTGATAGTCTACACAACACTAGGAAAACACATGGCGCCAAGGAACCCAGACTACTTCCGATAAAGATGATGCTGGTCTGTTAGTTCCAATTAGCATATTTTTCAGAGCCTACCCGGCCCCCAAGAACACCCTTACTCACAGCAAGGTGAGCTTCGTCACGTTTTTGGCAGCAGTGGCAGCAACTTTTGCTGCGGTGGTTGTACCATTCCTGGCTACTATGTAAACGACTTTTGCTTTTTCTTGTTGGGCGGCCGAATGTTTTTGGTAGCAGTGGTAGGATCCTTTGCTGCGATGGCCGCATCGTCCTTGGCCACTATGTAAGCGGCCTTCGCTCTTCCCTTTGGGACCTTTGCTATGTCGGCCGCAGCCTTCATCTCAGCCCCATAAGCGATAACATCCTCCTTGGCTACCGCCTCAAAGAACTTTGCCTCTTCTTGTTGGGCAGCTGAGACTTTGCTGTTGGTTGCGCTCTTCCATGGTTTCAACTGGTATAGGAGGCATCGTTCTTCGTCATCAGCGTCGTCATCTTCGGTGTCCGTTCCTTTGGTTATACGATGCATACGCTGGGTCGAATTAATGCTGCCACTGTTAGGTGAAGGTGCCAAGCAGAATTGGCCATGTAGCATCAAAGCAATCCAACAAGATGGTAATCGTCACCAAAAGGAGCCCGTATGGTCGCATGGTGGTCGGTGAACAGTAGTTTTTGGCACGTAGCCAATTGGTGGTGGTGTGGTAAAAATTCCAGCATGGTTGGGTTCTTGGTGCAGTTGTCATAATAAAATTCCTGGTAAGCCTTCTTGTGTCAAGTGATCCATTATCGCCATGAAATTCATAAGTAGTCGTAGTGTCCAGTGTTGCTAGAAATTTTACCCCTTTGGAGTCCTGTCTGGTTTAGTTCAGTAATAGGGTGCAATACTTGTGCCCGCCAGCCGGCGTCTGCCAGCCAGCAAGATGACGACCAAGGAGCAAGCAGCAACCACCCCCAAGGAGCAACAAGGCCAGGAGCAACGACCAAGATCGCACTGAAGGGACGCAGCACGAAGGGACACAGGCAGCGAGTAGTAACTAGTGTTCAAGTAGTCTTAGTTTTGCCGTAAAAGCTCAACACGAGACTGAGTGCGACCGCAGCCGCTAGAGAGGTGTCAATAACTGGGAACTCGCCACGCGAAGTAGGCGACGCGAGGGGTACACGACAGAGGACCGGCGTGGGTAGATAGAGCCCCACAGGGGTTGGTGAAGCGGAGATTGCAGCCCGCGCGTGCTTGTGGCTGTGGCAAAGAGAGGTAGAACAGCTAGCCCCGTGGTAGTAGAGCCCACCCGCCCGGCAAGCACACACCAGCGAAGGCGTCGTGTACACCACCTGTGCAAGGAAACACTCGGACACGCGGTGGTAGTTTAGAGTAGTTTATTTAGGTTAGTACTACCGCTGCGTAGACCACTGGGCACCGCCTTTGGCCGGAGGCAGGACCAGCGTGGACCCTTGACCAGCGCGCCGACCGATACGCAACCGGCTGACGTGACCGGTGACGGACACTGCAAGAAGAAAGGAGCCGCAGCTCACTGTTCCCCTTCCCCCAACCATAAGAACAACCAGGAAACAAGTTAAGCATCTGAATCAACTGGTTTAGTTCCCCATTGGACTGCGAAAAAGCTGCTAATATCGTGCTGAAGTGAAAGCAGCTCAATGTTTTTGGTTCTCGCTTGAGCATCAGTATGTAGTCGTTTTTGTAGCTTTTTGTCCGTCGTGTCGATTCGTAGAACTATTTGATCTGGTTGTGTCAACTCTAATAATCTCCCGAGGCTTCGCTGGAGTAATGATACCATGTTTAGCATTCCGACGTCTGTAGTTTGCCTTCTTCGATCGGTTTCCAGTGCTCGCCTATCAGACTCTCGTGGTCCGGAGTCAGGTGGTAGTCCAGATTCCATATTTGGAGTTTCGATAATGGGTTGCCTGGTCTTGTTGACATCATTTATCGGTGGCAAACGTCCAAATTGGCACGAAGCTGATAGCGAATTGACGTTGATCGTTCAGTGTCCTGCTTCCAAGAAGTATTTGTCAGGGAGATCCATTGTCTCCGTATCTGTTTGCTCTCTCGTTGGAACCACTAGGAAATTTGTTATGCGCTCAAAGGGATTTAGGTGTCTTGGTGGGCCAAACATTACGCGTCCCAGTGGGGTTCTTTGCTGACGACACTGTGCTATTTTCAAAAGGAAAGAAGGAGCTAGAAGAGCAACTTCAGATTGTTGATGACTATTGTGGAGGATCTGGTGCTCGGCTGAACCATAACAAAAGTGTGATAATGAGTCTCAACAGTAAACGTTCTGCTCCGCAAGTGTCACCGCTAAAATCACTGAAGCGCGGCGAAACCGTGCGATATCTTGGCATTCCGTTCGGCAATAGTGATACGTCAACATTGGTGGCGAATCAACTCGACAAAAAATTGATTAAGCGGCTCCAACTTTGGAAAGGCCGAGCGAGAACCCTAATCGGCCGAAGATTGATCGCCCAAGCAGAGATTTTGTCATTGCTGTGGTGTTTCACAGCTTCTGTGACGATTCCGACCCGGGTTCATCAAACGCTGGCAAGGCATTGTGAATCGGTACGTGTTATATAACCGCGTAAGCACTGGAAAATCTGGGATAAGTATCGTTCAAAAAGGACCGGCTGTGAGGCCACGCGAAGCATGCGGCATCGGGGTTCCTGATGTAGCTACTGTCATTCGTCGCAACTTCTCCAGAAATTTTTATGAGCGATTACTACACACCCAGACGAAGATGACAACGTATGGTATCGCCCAATGCTCTACATGATCCAATTACGCTATGGCAACTTCGCCCGCCCGCGATCGAGTGATTTCTAACTTCAAACCCCACCGAAACCAGCGGGCTGAAGGTCGAGCATGCTACCTTTGTGGTGGAGACACTTGCTACGGGAGTGGAACATAATTAAATGGCCAGTCCCGGAGTCGATTCACTACAGCAGAATGAAAACACTGCAGAAGGTGTTATTCACCCCAATTTGGTGGAGCAGGTTGCCTGAATTTCAGGTACTGGATACGCGAAGCCCAGCGAGTACGGCAAAGCCCCTGGGGTCAGGGTCAAACGCCTTTCGGGCGCTCTGTCGGGAACTGGCAAAACATAAAAAAGTTATGTTTTGCCGACTTTCTGAGTGCCAATCGCGACTGGCCGTCGTCAACGGCATTTTTCACGGACGTCTGCTCCGAGATTCATCCAATACTTGGGACGAAAGTGCTTCCGCATGACATTTTCGTGCTCTACCATCAAATGAGCCGATTATTTCATCGCTTACTACCGCATCCGGACGAAGGAGGAATGCAGGAAGTAACAAGTACGAATTCACCACCGATATTTGGAATCAAGGGAAGCAGCTGTCTCCCAACAGAACCATCTACGCGATTCTTCCCAAATTTGCGATCGCAAGATTGGAAGGTGATTCTCCAGCAAGTTCCGGAGTTGATGCATCATCCGATGGAAGACCTGGGGTGTCCTCGACAAAGGATTCATGAAACCTTGTCCAGTGTGATTTCTCTACGTGGATATCTACTGCCTGTAATTCATGATGTGATAGTACGAATGTGCTTTGGAGACCTCACAGTCGGTTCACGACTATACTTCCTCAGAGAACTACATCCTACCATCCAAAACTGCGTTCGTCCGGAATGCCAGGATATCGAAACGGTAGAACACTGTTTTTCACGTGCCCGTCATTAGAACCAATGTGGAGCGAGCTATGGAGCCGGTGGTCGACGTTCTTTGCGTCGATCTAAGCTGGAGGTTGCTACTCTTCCGAAGATTGCAAGACCTTCGTAGGAACAGGAGAAGTGAGCACAAAGAATTGATATTTCTATGGAGGATCTACACAGCGACTGTGTTTCATGCAACATGGCGGCTCAGGAACGACATTCATTTCCAGGAAACGACAGCTGAAGTGCCAAATATTCTCAATCTGCTGAACTCGTTCAAGAGGCACTACCAATTCCTCTACCAACACGCACATGAGCTTCATTGCAACCGTGCTACTGTGGTCCACGTACTGCAAAACTTGGCTTTGATCCGTCAGAAAATAATATCCCGGAACCCATGCACCACATGTGGACGACACGAACGTAACTCTCACGGATAGATAGCGTATCACCTTAAGACGAGAAATCCGCTAAACAGTTAATCAATTCAATTTCCTTCCTGGTGCTCAGCCATGATAATCGTTTTTGCACGCTACCTGTCAAGACGAACCCTAACCCTCTTCTGCGAAGAACAATGTCGTCGATGGTGGATCACCTGCTCTCGCAGCAGTACTCGCGCCTCGGTAAGCCGGACGCCTCGCTGCTATCGGAACCGCAACTGTCGGATGAAGATGCAGCACGTCTCGTAGAAGCGTACGAGCGCAATGACTCTTCGGAATCAGACTATCTAGCGCTGGTAACGAAGACGCGCCCATTTACACCGCCGCCAACAACCCACTCGGTGATAATCGACAGCGGAACTTACTGCTCCACTGTGGCGATGCCCATCGTCTTCAAGTCGTTTATTCAAGACCATGCCAATCCTGTAGTGAAAGAAACGCTGTCTCGACATGAAGTGGTTCTGGTGGAGAAAATATCCTCCGGAGTCCTCGTCCACGTCAGGTCGAGTGAGGCTGAACGAGAGCTTGTAGGCCAAGAGGTTATGCTTCTCGGCCGCAAATTCAAGATCAAGCGTCGATCCCCATTCGTGAACAAGTTCTACCTGGACATTTTTGGAATCAGGTCGACGGAAATGGCCAACGCATTGTTCATGAGCTTCACAGCTCTTGGAGCAAGGCCTTTGTTCCTGACCCGAGAGATGTCAATCTGGACGCTCAAGTAACGACGCCTACTTGGCGTTTCTACTTTGGCCAAGAACAACCCCGCCATGCTTAGTTGTGAGCGGTTTTGTGACGAATCAGTTGGTGTATGGGAGGAAGTTTTACCTAGCGCGCGGAAGACGCTCGCTAGCGCCTCCCCAACGAGCAAGTGGATTCAAACAATCCCCTTATGCCATTAAACTGCCCGTTGCACCTGTCCAGCATCTTGCTACAGCTCATGCGAGTAAAGCAGCAAAAGCTGGAGAATAAGAGAGCTTCTCTCCCACCGTGAATTGAAGGTGGCGTCAACTCCTCCGCCCACCCGAAGAAGTCTTCCAAGGTATCTTGAACCGGGAGGAAACCTTGTGTGAAGATGAGGCCACGTTCGCCTCGCCGGGGATGCCGCGTCCTACTTGCCGTCAAAACCCAGAAGTTGATGAGTCGGAGAGGATGCAGATGGACACAGAAATGGCGTCGGTATCCTGTGCCTCTAGCGCATCTAGCGAGGACGATGTTGATATGGCCGGTCAGCTCGAATCAGGCTTCAAACGAAATGAGCGCTCGTTCGCGGATAAAAATCCCTTTGACGCTTTGGAAACTCTGGATTGTGAATTTGAGGGCTTTGAACCAGACGTCCCGCAGGAGATGACGCCCGGAATACTCATCGTGCCGAAGTTAACTGCCACCAAAGCTGCACCAGAACCACTACCAATTAAAAGACGCACTGCCAATCTGGAAAAACCGGTCAAGCCGACACTGGTGCCAGATGAAACAATCCTAGTCTCCGCTGAAGAGACCTCCTCGAGTCTCGAAGTGATCGCGTTGTCCAGAACATGCAGCATTTGGACCAAGTTCAAGAGTTAATGAAGACCTCCAAGAACATGGACAAGGTGCGTGAGTCGATGCGAACCTTCCCGACGGCGTGGTCCACGGTGGTTTGTAGTGATCTTTCTCAAGATGAACAGAAATTCAAGGAAATCACCGACATCCACCTGTTAAACCGCATCCTTGCTGCTAATATGGGAGCAAACACGACAATGTCCTTTCATCAACGCGCGGTGGCGTCCCAATTACCGCTAGGAAAGACTCGCCAAAGCTACATGCAATTCCTAGGGACCGCAGTGGCTGGCAAACCGGCTCAAGTGAAGGACCAGTGGGAAATACTGCGATTACTCAGCAGTTTCGAACTGCTTCTCATGAGCACTTGTCCGTTTGTCTTTGAATCTCAGGAATGGTTGAAATATCTGGCTGGACAATCTGACCCTGTTATCCCAAACACGGAAGGACAATTCCTTTCGGATGCAACGATCCTTCACCTGCTAAGATCACGACTTGGGCACCTTTTGATGACCAAGCTTTGCGAGCTGGTGACCACAAGTGTTATTCTGGCGAGCATTCAAGCATTGGGTGCCAATGATTTGTCGCCAAACGACCTGCCTATGGTCTCGTTGGAATACCTATCGCCCGAGATGAGGGCAGACACTGAAAACTAGGATGACAGGACCGCCAGACATCGGACAATCCTGTAAAATATTGACATGGAATGTGCATGGAGTGAAAGATGGCGGACAAAATATCATCTCACCACACCTCAAGCACTACTACTTTTCTTGTATACAAGAAACTAGATTCAAAGACCAACACCAAGCCAAGCGATTCAGCTATCTGGTGAACCAACATTTCAGCGGTCGAGTATTTATGTCTGATAAGAACGGGGCTGCAAAAGGACCTCCTTCCCAAGAAGTGGTGGAGTAGCGACGATTGTACATGGTTCCTGTCCAGGTGTCGAGACCGCAAGCGTAGTTACTTCTAAAACCATCCCAAATCGGTATTTACTTGTGAAGCTACGCTTTGGGGACCAAGTATGTTATATTCATAACATATATGCGCCGAACGACGCAGCATCCACAAAAGCTCTGTTTGAACGTCTTCCTGTTGATTTTGACGACGACGTGATTCATATTGTGTGTGGTGATTTTAATCTGGCAATTGAGCCAGAAATGGATTCGCTAATGGCTGACCGGCGTCAAGACTCTAGTGTGCCTGCGCTACGAAACTGGTTGGTGGAGATCAACGTAATAGACGCTTGGCGCCTTCACCACCCAAACGAGAAATTGTTTTCTGGACCACGACCTCGACGAAATCGATTAGATTATATTTTCGTTTCTGACATGTTGGTATCGACATGATATCAAGATGCTGGGTATGAAACATGGGATGAAAGCGACCACAAGGCTCACAATGTTGAACTCACATCCTGGCACCATCCTACCGGGCCAGGATTTTGGAGACTTTCCGATTGGCTGCTTCGCATCCCTGAACTTCGAGCCGATATTCAGAAGGAGGCACAAATTTTACTTACCGTATTGGAGACATCAGCAAATCCAGGTATTGTGTGGAAATCCTGGAAACAACGAATGAAGGCGTACCTCAAAAGTGCCAACGAGACTTGACGTCAAGTGTAGCATCCGAGCTGGTTGCAGCTCGCCAACATTTGGAAGAGTGTGCAGCTGCAAGTGCCTTAGCAAACGATAATGAATGCGCTACTCTTGATTTATACTTTGCGAAGCAAAGATACAAAGAGTGCAAGGAAGAGTGGTCAGAGTTTCAACGTGGAGTTGGATTCGAGCAACTTGTAACTGAAACGGAACAAAGCTCATCGTTCTTTTCCGAGCCCCGCGATATGAATTACGTAACACACCTTTTCAATCGATCAAACGGGAAGACGGCTCCGTATCGACTGATCCTGCTGAAATTACGCAGGGCTTCCAAAAACATTGGGGTGAGATTTTCGGAGACACAAAATACAACAAGAATGATTACCAACTAGATGAGCCAGCACAGCACCGTCTACTAGAATCGATCGACAGGACTTTAACCCCTGAAGCTGCAGATGGACTCGAAAGCGACTTATCAAGCGACAAATTCTCTGCAGCAATTCGATCGATGAAAAACCATTCTGCTCCTGGCCCAGATGGGTTTACTTCGGCATTCTATCATATCGACCCAGACTTGTTTGGGAATATTTTACGGATCATGTTTTGCTATCAACTTGAGAGAGGCGAGCTGCTACCACATCAAGGATACTCATCAGTTGCATTGTTGTTCAAAAAGTGAGATCGAGCGGACCCCGGAAACTTCCGGCCAATAACGTTGATTCCAGTTGAAGTAAAGATTTTATCACGAGTCCTGATCGATAGGCTGAGGCCGTTCATGGCTTCCTTAGTGCACCCGGATCAGAAAGGATTTATCCCCGGAAGATCTATTCATCAACAAGTCATGTTAGTACACGACCTCCAACATTTGGTGACCTGTGAACACAGGCAAGGAGTTGCAGCCTTCCTTGACTTCGCGAAGGCATATGACCGCGTTAATCGAAATTACCTTTTCAAAGTGATGGAGCGTCAAGGTTTTGGAAAGCGGTTCCTCTCGTGGATCAACTTACTATACAAAGGATCAAAATGTTCGTTAATGATAAATGGTTGGGCGCAAGATGCGCTGGAGCCATCCCGAGGTGTTAAGCAAGGTGACCCCCTTTCACCTTTTCTTTTGCGCTGACACTTGAACCCCTGGGAAATTTGCTTCGAGAGAAACGAGAGCTTGGTGTTCGAGTTGACGACACGCTCTCGATTCCAGTAGCATTTTTGCAGATGACACAGTGCTATTCGCCAATGATGCTTCTTCTCTCAAAAATGAACTGCAGCTCGTTGACTGCTACTGCGCGGGATCAGGAGCTAAACTCAACCACTCCAAGAGCGTAATAATGAGTCTCAATAATCACCGAAAGCCTCCCATTCTTGAACCACTACGATCGCTGAGGAAAGGTGACACCGTCAAGTACCTTGATCTACCATTTGGTAATCTCGACACTTCGACCGAGTTAGCCAAACAATTAGATCACAAGCTGATGACAAGACTTCAACTTTGGAAAGGGCGAGCTCGAACACTCGTGGGATGGCGACTAATTGTCCAAGCTATCGTACTGTCGACGATATGGTACTTTACGACGACGACTGTTATTCCCACTAGGTATATCAAACGGTGGCAAAGCGCCGTAAAAACGTTCATACTCTACAACCGGGTTGGAGCTAGTCGTGGAGGTATTAACATCGTTCCCACTCCATTTGCCATACAAGCACGGCAAGACGATGGAATTGGGGTACTAGTGATTATGTCCTGCATCCGGAGACAACGTTTTCTCTTCCTTCAAAAATTTGTCAAAGTCCTCGCTTGTCATAATGAAAACGACGAAACAGTGTGGTATAGACCCATAGCAGAATTACTACGACACCGATATGGGGAATTTGTACGTCTGTGGTCGGGAGAGTTTTTGCTACAAAATCCACCTGAACCTCCTGGATGGAAAGCAACAATGCTCCCGTTATGGTGGCGTAAACTACTGCAAGATTGGAGACGCGTAAAATGGCCAAGCAAGTACTCATTACGATACACTAGAATGAAGACACTCCAAAACTCGTTATTCAGCCCAATATGGTGGAATGCATCGACAAATTTCCAAGTGTGGCGCAGACAAGATGCTCATCGCGCACCACTGGGTACAGGACCTGTCAAGTTCCGGAGCCTCTGTAAAGAGCTTGCTTCAAAAGGCAAATGGTGTATAGCAGACTTTCTAGATACTTCCCATCGATGGCCAACCCTCATGGTGTTTTTCAAGGGGTATTTACCGAGCTACGTCCAATTCTGGGGTCCAGGGTTGCACTGACGGATATCACCCAGCTTTATCGACAGCTAATCCAGGTGTTGAACGGGTATTGCCACACCCAGAGACAGGTGGAATAAGCGTGGCAACGCGAGGTGCAATGCCGCCGACATTTGGACTGACAGTCGGAAAAACATCTCGGTTCTTCCCAAATCTAAAATCCCAAGACTGGGACAAATTGTTGCGGCCTGATAGAAGCGTGCAACCACACCCCATGAAAGTGCTTGGCTGTCCGCAACGACAGATCCATACTACGTTACAACAGATACTCGCCCTCCGCCAGTTTCTTGTTCCTGTTGTCCACGATGTGATGCTGAGAATGTTCTTTGGAGACCTCATTGTCGGATCAAGGCTGTTCTTCCTCAAGTCGTTAAATCCTACGATTCAACAGTGTGTGAGACGATCATGTGCTGCGATAGAAACAGTAGAGCACTGTTTCTTCTCGTGCCCAGCTCTGACGCAAATGTGGACCCCATTGTGGTCCCCATGGCATAAGGCTTTCGCGACGGAGTTGGATTGGCGATTGCTAATTTTTCCTAAACCACGAGACCTGAATAGGAGTGGAGGCAGAACCAAAAGGTGGTCCTGCTACTGTGGCGAGTCCACACTGCGATCGCGTTCCATGCTACGTGGAGGTTGAGAACTATTCCGTGAAACTACAGCTGAAGTACCAAGCGTCCAAAATGTGATGTCCTCTTTTCGACGACACTGTCTGTTCGTCAATCACCATTCAGCGGAGCTTAGGATTGACGACAAAATTGTAACCTCTGTTCTGGAGAAGTTAGGCTTTGACCCACCTGCGCCGCGAAACACACTACCAGCAAGTCACGTTTGGATTCCACGAAACTAAGCAGCATAACGACTAAGTAGTATACGATCGTAGCTAGAAAAACGGTTTATCCGACTGGTTAATCAACTTAAATTTCTTCAGCATCTGAGTGTCGCAATAAGTCGTCACTTATTGTGTATGGTAGCACTGAGCAGAGGAAGTCGTAGCACTAAAGCACTCAGGCAAGATGCCGTCGAAGTTGACAGTTAGTACTAGAAGGTAAATTGAGATCTGATCGAGATTTAAGTCGTGGTTCGCTACCTAGCTCTTACCTTTGCTACACGACTCTCTCTTTCTCTCTTGCCTTCATGCAACATGCAGGACTTGAACTGCAACTTCAAATTGATCTTGAGCTTGCATTCAAGCCGCACAGCCTAGAGCGGATCACACCTGCCGTGTTCATCCGTTAGAAATGGCCGTGTTCAACATCAAGTTCTTGTACAAGTAGCTTCCTCGATTTGCACCTCTTAGCAGGTTCGATAACTTCGTGACACTGAGTCTATTCTGAATCTAGCCTTCGTTCAGGCCTGGTCGGATCTGGTCGAACGAGCGCAACTATCGCTCACTGACGCCATTCGACTCTGGCGGGGCCAATCGAAGACATCATCGCGACCAAACAAGGCCCTACTGAGTGAGCATTTAACATGGCTTCGAAAATCTTGACACTCTGCTGGCAACAGCTGAGCATGGTGTTTCCCATGCCTTCAAAGCGAAGGCTTCAAATGAACACGAGTATGCCAACCACAAGTCTGCCGAGGCCATGAAGACAGCACTTCTACGAAGTATTTCAGACGGCCAGAAATCCGGGACGTACTTCCTCGTCAATTCCAAGCCGGCGGAGCGATGGATTAATATTCATCACAGTCCATTTGGGTGCGTCGAGAAAGCTGGTTGTGATCCCGCGGTCGAAGCAACGGTGATTCACGATCTCTCGTTCCCCAAACACGCATCCACCAACTCATGGTCCTCCCAAGATGACCTCCCTGCCTTGTCGTACGAACATGTGGCAGCAATCGCCAAGCGCATTGTACTACTACGTGCAAGACACCCCAACATCCCTATTCACCTTTTGAAAGGGGATGTCAAGACTACTTGCACGTCCACGAGTCAGTGAACCCGTATTTTGCTGGAAAACTTAGTGATCCCGACGCTGTTGTAATCGACCTGGCTCTTCCCTTTGGACGGGGTCGCCGGCTCACTACGGTGTGTTTGGAGATGCGATATTATTCTTGGTCGAGAGCCCCCATTCATTGGATCCGGTCGATCCAGACTCCGAAAGATTTTTGTTTTATGTAGGTGGATGAGCATATCCTCGTAGAAGCTGATCTCGGTTGTAGATTGAAATCCTGTGAATCGGCGCTCCGGCTGGCCATGGCGGCAGTTCTCGGCTCTCGCGCAATTAACCCGAAGAAGTTTTCCACGTGGTTAAAAAAGTTACGGCGCTCGGTTTAGACTGGAACACGGAGGACATGACGGTGTCGATGCCGTTTCAGCTCTAAGCATATGCTGTTGACTGGCAGCGCAGATAGCATCGCTGCTGCAGAGTTGGTGATGGTTTGCCAATTGCAACAGCAATATTGTCCCCGCCACTGGGCAGATCCATCCGTGGCCTGACTTCCCCAGCGTTCTTGTGGCACCTTGTCCGACTTGATCAGTCTCGCTACCTCGTAAGTGTATCGTCACTTGGGCCGCGTCTTCAAGGACTGTCGTTGGTTGATCGAGCGCGTCCACCACTTGCACATCACTGACTTGTAGAGCATATCTGTGACGACTGCCCTCTACCGATAGGTACTCTGCGCTTCTCAAGGCAAAGAAATGTCACGAGTTGAAGTGCAAGTGTTTGCAACTCAATGTAGTGTCTGCAGGTGATTGAAGACACGCAGGGGGAGTCGGCGGAGCTCCCAGGAAGATAGCCGAAGTCTATTTGGTAAATTGACAAGTGGTCTACTCTCTGCTGGAGCCCGGCTTGGGGTCCAGTTGTGCTTGGTTGGCTGGCGTTCCAGTCAACACGGTTGTCGTTATTGTCAACGCGGCTGTCGTGAGTGTCAACACGTTTGGCGTTATTGCAGTGAACCTAGGACTCGTTATGCACGAGACCAGCAGCTTGGCAGCGCTGCCGCTAGCTTGGCATGGCTGGGTACGCCTCGCACTACACTCAAGCTGCAACAGCTGAGGAGTTGTCGGGACGCGGCGGCGGTGGCGAGGTAAGCGTTGGTGTGGATACTGTGGAGGGACGACGCAAATTGGAAACTGAACTATGTTTGTGATGTTCTCTTTGCTAGCTACGACATGCATGCCATGGAGGCGCTTCTTGGGCTTCTCCATGGTGGGTAAGTTTTTTTCTTTGCCTATACTAAACCTAAATATAAAACGTTTCCTTTTCCTTTGTTTTCCTAAGAGTTGCCGATGAGTGCTCGGCACTCAAGTGGCGAGTGCCTGCCGTGCGCTCCTGGCCTCACAAGGCAGGCTGGCGCACGGCGGCCGTGGCACTTGGCCGCTGGCGTGCAGGTCAGCACGCCAGGAAGAAGTTGGCCCGGGCGTGCTGACCTGCACGCACCCGGCCTGACAGGAGTCGTGTCAAGATGGTCAACTTGCCAGTCCCAGTAAAACCAACAACAGCTTGTTGGAATGACGATGTTGAAGAAGGCTGTAGTGAAGCGCAAGAGGTTGCAGTAGGATAGCAAGCTTTCATTTTCTTTTCATTCTTGAATCAACCTTTCAACACACACAACTGCCTGGCCCGCAGTACGCCGAGAGTTCCCGTCGATCGACATTATCCCGTCGTGAGACTCCAGCAGACCTCCAGTCAAAAGCGACACAGCGACCTCATACTTCCTCTGCAAGTGCTCCCATATCACTGCATAAATTGTGACAAGAAAAAGCCCAACAACGCAGCCCCAAGAATGAGGCGTTGCGTGGGCTGTTCGAAGTCGGTCTTGTGCGCGATCCACTCAAGCATTTTGATGGACACCGGTGCTCGCGGCCGCGGCAGTTGGCCCAGTTTTCGCATGCCTGCGAGGGCTGCGGCGTGGCCCGGCGTAAGTTTTGGCTCAAATCCGGCGTACACGCGATGATACCATCGGATATGGCTGAGTTGAGCGTGTATGGTGGAGATCGATCTAGAGCACCGAGGTGATGACCAGCGGTGAATTGCGAACAACACCAACTGGTAAGACTGCGCAAATTTGTCCCGGAGGGAAGCCACTCCGACCGGGCGATGGTCCTTTTGAAGTCACACCACTGACGCCACATTAATACGTACTGCCGCTTGGAGGTGTCCGCGAGGGATCGTAGCTGAAGGTGCCGCTGTAGATTTTCTTCAAACGCCTTGGGACTGGTACCTGCGTCCACGAACGCGTTAGTCGACGCCAGTCGGCGAGTTTTGAGCCAGACCACGCACGCGAGCCTAAGTCCGCGAGAAAATTGACCGCCCCAGCGAGATGTTCTGCAGATAGACGCAGTCCCCACTCAGCTTCAGCAGCTCCCATCACTCTGTTCAGCTCTTGAGCGAATTTGTTTCGACTCTGCAAATTGTTGCACCAGGAAACCGCACTTGTATTGTCAATCCAGAGTCGTACATGGGTCAAGCTGTGTGAATCGGTTCACTGGGACCACCTTGGCCCCCAACACAGCACCGCGATAGTTGCGCTGAGCTGCTCGCGGACATTGATGCTGAGACCTCCACTGTTAATCCATTTGCGGTCGTCAGTATCGAGCTGCACGCGAATAAATTCACGACGAGCAGGATGGAGGACGCACAGACCCAGATCGCAGGCATCCATGAAGAGGTGGACGCTGGGTTCTGGAAGAGCTGCAAACGAGTCAAGTGGCAATCCTTGCAGGTCGGCATGCTGGATAATGTGTGAGAACCATAGCAGATCGAGACGAGCCGCTACCGAAACCCGTATTGTTACTCCGCGCAGTGTCGCCCGGTACAGATCCGCAAGTCGTTGGAAAAGGGGAGTGCCGGTCGAATACACGTGCAAACGTGGCGTAGGGTACCAAGATCTTGTCAGGGGCTATCCAAGGTGTTGAAGAGGGCAGCAGCGGCAACCGGTGCTGACCTGAACCTGTTCTCCTTCCACTCATTGCGCAGTGGGGAGCAACGGCACCTATTGCTGGAGGTGCGGACTCAACTACAATTATGCTGCACGGGAGATGGAGATCCACAACCTTCCAAAGGTACACAAGATACACAGAAGGCGTCGGCAGTACGCTAGCGATGATCATGGCGGGCACGAGCTCCTCGAACAACTTACCACCGACGACTCTCCGATGGGGTTCACGCCAACACAATGGCGTGCCGTCGAGGCGTTAGAAGGAATTGTTCGAGAATAACTTCATTAACAAAGCTCGGTTTGCTCCACACTACATCGGTGTGTAGATGCGATGAAGGAAATAACTTTTATGTTTTGCCAGTTCCCGACAGAGCGCCCGAAAGGCGTTTGACCCAATCACTATACAGTAAGAGTTGATGCGAAACATGCCGCCTCAACATTTCGTTCTTGTAACACCATTTCTCTTCAGGATGGGTCACAGCAGACCAGATGCCGGCAACGCAACCAAAGTTCGACGATCTATTATGTCTAGCTGCTGTCTGGTCTCAAGTATATGCTGCAAAGTCACCGTGTCGTGGTTGTGGTGCTAGGTTTGTTGTCAGGAGCGCTCTGTCCTGTATGGAATTTACGTTTACAGAAAGTTTTGACCGAATTCTCGAGAACGCATGTTACCGTATCACTGTCGTGAACAAACTGAGATCTCTACTACATACATCGGTATGGATTTCCTGTGGAAACGTTCATCTGTGAAGTTGTCGTGCTCTCTTACGCATTACCACAGC
This sequence comes from Phytophthora quininea, assembly GCA_011947345.1. Classification (NCBI taxonomy): domain Eukaryota; phylum Oomycota; class Peronosporomycetes; order Peronosporales; family Peronosporaceae; genus Phytophthora; species Phytophthora quininea. Next base: position 13,628 of record JAAVTG010000179.1, on the reverse strand, counting down.
TACTAAGCACAATGGATGTTGGAAGTACTACAGTATTGTCTAGCGTCAAAGCAGGCGAGGGAAACGGAAACCACCAGAACGAAGCAGTAGGGACGCATTGATCGTCGAAGGAGGTCGGGGCATGGGAAAGAAAGACATTTGGTGGATGCGGCTGTGCTTATAGGTAACACTACAGCAGCTTATCATCTTTGAACACACGCAGATCCCGTTCAAGCTGCAGCCTCCGCATTTCGTAACCCCCACCGGGCGAATTCACTGATCGCGTACGACCAGTACGGACGCAAACCTGGATGTTTTGGGGGTAAACCGACTGCGTGTGTCCAAACACGACAAGTTGGGGTTAGTTTGACTTCCAGCGCAGACGCTCGTCGAGGGCCCTTCTCAATCAGCTTTTTTTTTTTTTTTTTTTTAATCAACGCACCGATCTATGCGTCCCTACCACGGTAGTATACATTCTCTGGTGGTTTCCGTCTTCTTTGCTGGTTTTAATGCTGCCGAGGCCGATTCATCTCCGACACTCCCGCTTAGTGCTGTCATCGAACAACCAAGCGAGCGCATGCTTCGTAGTACCGAAAGTGCCAACGCCAGTGGTGAAGATGACGACGAGTGAGCCTTCGGATTGGGCCATTTGAAGCTCTGGAATATGAAGCTCACGGCCAACAACGAACCCAAGGCAGCTGATTAGGCGCTGCACAGGCTGAAAAGACTAAAGCGATGGCTATTCATGCGGCAAAAGCTGCGAAGGCGAATGCCAAGGAGATGCCGCAAGGGTGGGCCGTGCATCAAACAGCAAGGGCGTCGAGCTACGGAGAAGTACAGGGTGGCGTACGATACTCACTGGGGAAAGGCTGCTGCGGCGCCAGCGAAGACTACGTAGGTTGTTGTAATAGAGAAGTGTTCAGCAAGCTAACCAACTTGCGGTTGCTGCGGTGCGAGCAGCAGCTCTGCTGCACTGCAACTCGTCAAGATGCGGTGTTAGGATCGGCATCGAACTTTACCTAGCCGAATTCATTGATCGCGAACGTCTAGATCGGACGCAAGCATCGATGTCATGATGCTAAGCCAAACCGGCTGCCTGCAGCAGAGCTGCTACTCGCACCGCAGCAACCGCAAGTTGGTTAGCTTGCTGAACACTTCTCTATTACAACAACCTACGTAGTCTTCGCTGGCGCCGCAGCAGCCTTTCCCCAGTGAGTATCGTACGCCACCCTGTACTTCTCCGTAGCTCGACGCCCTTGCTGTTTGATGCACGGCCCACCCTTGCGGCATCTCCTTGGCATTCGCCTTCGCAGCTTTGCCGCATGAATAGCCATCGCTTTAGTCTTTTCAGCCTGTGCAGCGCCTAATCAGCTGCCTTGGGTTCGTTGTTGGCCGTGAGCTTCATATTCCAGAGCTTCAAATGGCCCAATCCGAAGGCTCACTCGTCGTCATCTTCACCACTGGCGTTGGCACTTTCGGTACTACGAAGCATGCGCTCGCTTGGTTGTTCGATGACAGCACTAAGCGGGAGTGTCGGAGATGAATCGGCCTCGGCAGCATTAAAACCAGCAAAGAAGACGGAAACCACCAGAGAATGTATACTACCGTGGTAGGGACGCATAGATCGGTGCGTTGATTAAAAAAAAAAAAAAAAAAAAGCTGATTGAGAAGGGCCCTCGACGAGCGTCTGCGCTGGAAGTCAAACTAACCCCAACTTGTCGTGTTTGGACACACGCAGTCGGTTTACCCCCAAAACATCCAGGTTTGCGTCCGTACTGGTCGTACGCGATCAGTGAATTCGCCCGGTGGGGTTACGAAATGCGGAGGCTGCAGCTTGAACGGGATCTGCGTGTGTTCAAAGATGATAAGCTGCTGTAGTGTTACCTATAAGCACAGCCGCATCCACCAAATGTCTTTCTTTCCCATGCCCCGACCTCCTTCGACGATCAATGCGTCCCTACTGCTTCGTTCTGGTGGTTTCCGTTTCCCTCGCCTGCTTTGACGCTAGACAATACTGTAGTACTTCCAACATCCATTGTGCTTAGTAGCTGTGGTAATGCGTAAGAGAGCACGACAACTTCACAGATGAACGTTTCCACAGGGAATCCATACCGATGTATGTAGTAGAGATCTCAGTTTGTTCACGACAGTGATACGGTAACATGCGTTCTCGAGAATTCGGTCAAAACTTTCTGTAAACGTAAATTCCATACAGGACAGAGCGCTCCTGACAACAAACCTAGCACCACAACCACGACACGGTGACTTTGCAGCATATACTTGAGACCAGACAGCAGCTAGACATAATAGATCGTCGAACTTTGGTTGCGTTGCCGGCATCTGGTCTGCTGTGACCCATCCTGAAGAGAAATGGTGTTACAAGAACGAAATGTTGAGGCGGCATGTTTCGCATCAACTCTTACTGTATAGTGATCAAGTTATGGTGCCAGCGAATGGTTTGAGCTCACTTCTCAATCTGCTTCGAAGAACAAGAACCGCCCCAACCACCGACTACAATGCGCATCATTTCGATCGTATTCTTCGCGCTTCTGGCCTGTGTCGACGCTGTCGTCGCCAATTCCACTCCCACATTATCGGTTAGTGCAGTTGGTGGCCACTCTGACAAGCGCATGCTTCGTGCCGAAGTTGCGGACAATGGAGATGTCGACGGTAGCGGCGACGACGATGATGACGAAGAGAGAATTCTTGGTCTCAACCATTTGAAGCTGTGGGACATGAAGCGTGGGGCGAACAACGAGATCAAGGCGGCCGACAAGGCTCAGGCTAATGCCGCTGCTAAGATTCAAAAGGAAGCGGCTAAAGAGGCCAAAGCAGCCGCGACGAAGCTCAAGCAAACAGACGCTCAGGAGAGGGAGGCTCTAAAGAAAGCGGCTATAGAGGCCCAAGTAGCCGCGGGAAGTCAGCGCAAGCAGCAGCCAAGGCTGCCAAGGCTAATGCTAAGGACATGGAGCTGGCTGCTAAATTTATCAGAAAGGGATGGTCTCCTGGGACAGTTTGGAACAAACTCAACGTGGAGAAATTGGGCAACGACCCGAAGATCTCTAGCTTCATGGAGACGTACAAGGGTATGTACGCCAAAGCCTTTGGTAAGGATGCTGCTGCTGGTGCGAAAGCGGAAGCGAAGGCGGCTTAAGTTCCTTCCTGGGAAAGAGTTTCAACAAGCCCAGCAGTGTGATCGCTACTGAACGCGCAATGCATTCTTGCTTTCATGGAAACAAGTTAGCATGTTTAAGGCCAAAGCAACAATAGTGTAGTAATTCTCCTTCACAAGCAACCAATCTGCACTCTCTGAAAACCGAAATGGTATCCGTACTGCATTGTTTTCGTGACTACCTCCGTTCTTCTGTCCCACTTGGGTCTCGACACTCCCCATTAACATTTTGTGACAAATTGACGGAACCTCCGTGACAAGTTCTGGCTCACGGCGGCTGACAAGGCGATCAGCCGGGACCACGACCGACAACTTGGTCACGCTGTGGTGCCAGGTATCGCAGATATCGATGTTGAGCACGCGACGAGAACAAGAACGGTGGCCTGAGCAATACGAGTTCCCGTATCAGGCTACCGGGAGAAGCAAGAAGACGGCAATGCGCCACAGCAAGTGCGGGTCGAATAACTACTAGTGATCAAGATACCAAGCGTCCCGCACGCACTGGCGAATGACCAAGTGCAAGGGGCATCGTCACAGGTTGCTCCCGACGATGTAGGGGATCCAGTATCTCCACGCGAGACAATGGATCCGACCCGACCAAGGACTGACTGTTAAGCTTCGCCGCACCGATGCTATCCGGTATGACGAGGTATTGACGGGAAACTGAAGCGAGTGATGCGCTCGTGTGCATAGTAAGATAGCCATCCTGTTAGCGCCTGCGTGTAGGTAGCTCTGGATATGAGTGGCAGAAGTGGCAGCCGGAGTCGCCAGGTACTACCCGATCAGCGGGCTGATGCCGTGCTCGCCCTCAGCGCAAACCGAGATAAAATAATCAGAGTGATGGTCAAGTTCAACTTGTCCATTCAGACGTTCGTGTTCAGTTGCAGAATCAGCAAACGCGTTCGCTTCTCCACGTCCTTTCAATGAGATTCATGGTGAATATGAAACGCCTCGACCATTCCCCAACCACCCACGTCGTCCGCAGAAGACATTGCACATGAGCGAGCACGTCTCCAACACCACAATCCTCCTCACCCAAAGCGATTACGACGAACCTGAACAAGAAGACGTCGACATGGACGTGGAGCTAGGAGTGAACCTCACCGACGCCTTCACCAAGCAGCACCAATTCCTCGTCACGCAAGCACTTAAAATTGAATCAGACTCGATCGAGTTGGACGATATCACGCAAGAAGTCCTGAGTAAAGCTCTACTAGAACAAGACGAAGGGATAGTCGAGGTTGCGACAGATTGGGAGACCCAGACACCACCAACGAACTCGAAATGATCAGTTTCCTCTACGGCTTTGAGAAATTCCGCATTGTGTTCGCCTAGAGACGGAAACACGAGGCCTTGGTATAGTTTATGTATGTCGGGTTCGCGAAAATAATACAATAGCAAGTATTGTATTGACAGTATTATTGTTTTTTGTTTTTATTAGCAGTAGTATAATACACAATTCATGAAAATACGATTGTATTTATCGACTGTTATTTTCAGTGTCCACCCATTATTGGTGGCTGTCCTCCAGTCAATATTTGGCAGTGTCCACCAGCAATTTATTGAGATGGCATTTACCAATTTGAGCCTCTCGAGCAATACGGACACCTTTCCACCAAGCCAGCACCTGATGTCATCCCGTCAAATCTGTTCTTCTACACCGACCTCGGAGAAGGCAACTTCGAGTGCAGGAAGTGTGGCCGATCTCGCAATCAATCCCTTGCACTGGCTATAGCAACTTGCTAAGCCATTTCAGCGCAAAGCATCCCGACTACGCTCCCGAGTTCGCTGGTCTCCAGCCAGCAGCGCCAACGATTGACATGCTGTTTGTTTACGAAGCCACGCTCAATATCTACCAAAGGATAGACTGGATTATTCAACGTAATCTACCAATCACAGAAGTCGAAAACAAGATGACACGAGCGGTGGTGTCGGTGAAGGGCACGACCGTCAAGACTCTGTAGTCCTACATGGCACACGTAACCAAGAAAATCGGGCTAGTCATTGCCAAAGAGATGGGCAACTCTTTCGGCTTGATGTTTGACAGCTGGACCAGCCACTCGCTCCGCTTTCTTGGCGTATACGCCGTCTACGTCTTAGATGGAGTGCGACAGCAACGTCTGTTTGCGCTATCTCCAATGTATGACGGTCAGAGCGCTGACGCCCACATTAAGTATCTATCGATGGTACTGGGTATGTACAACAAGGAGGTCGGCATGGTGCGCTTCATCATTGGTGACAACTGCTCGACGAACCTGTGCATCGCTACTCGGCTTGATGTGCCTCTGGTTAACTCCTCTGGTTAACTGCGCTAGCCATAGATACAATGTCGCTGTGGACCGGTTTTTAGAAAGTTTTCAGAATCGGATTGACCAGATTCAGAATCTGATGACTCAGTTGCGCTATGTCAAGAATGCAGCCACGTTGTTCAGCACCACCAACCTCAAGCCCATTCTCGCCAACGCCATGCGGTGGTCTTCTACTTTCCAGATGCTAGCGCGCTACATCAAGATTCGGGACGCCATCCTGGCAGTAAACGCTGTGGACAAGCTGGTGCCGCGAGGAAGCGAGCATCGCCTCATTGGAACGCTGAATGAAAAGCTGCGAGAATTTGACAGTGTCTGCCTCAAGCTTCAGGTGGATAAGTGCACGCTCCAGCTGTCCGCCTGTTGTTTGCACGCAGAAGTATCCGGTGATGAAGGTATACCTGAGTCCCTCCGCTACAATCATCCACTCGCCTGTGTTCGAGAGTGCGGTCGTCAAGCTTCTGAATCAGGTGCCGATGTCTGGTGCTGAAAAGACTGCTGTAGAGACCTTTGTGGTGCCTGTTACGTCACGGGAGCAGGTACCAGAGCCTCCAACGGACTTTGCTTCGAGAATCCTTTGCCAGACAGCGGCGTTCCAAGCCCAGCAACCTCGATTACGACCCGCTGTTACTTCATATTCCGCCCACGAGCAATGCCTGTGAAAGGCTTTTTCCCGATGTAAGCTTGTGTTTACATCTCTTCGCGCGTCGACACTACCGACGAATTTCGAGCGAACCATGTTCTTGCGAGCGAATCGCGATATGTAAAGCAGTACGACGCTACTGGGGTGCGCTGTAGACGCTAAGGAGTGATCAGGACAAGAATGCTATTCTATTCCAATATATTCCAGCTATTGCAATTATTATTATTATCGTTGTGGCAATTGCAGTATTTACTACTGCGTTGCCGTCGGCCAAATTACAGTTCTTGATTGTATTGACGGAGGCCTGCTTACTACTACTACAAGCACACCGACAAGACCGGTCCGAAAGGGGCTTAGCGACTCAACGGGTAGTGCTATTTAACACAGTAGCACTACCGGGAATTTTGTCATAGGGCAGCATTTTGTCATGCCATCCAAGATATTACGACGATTTGAAGCACTACAAAACCTTTTGTTATAACTTATGGGTGAAGAGCACATCAGGCATAAGCTGGCCCCGGGATTCATCTTCTCTGCAGAAGGCCATGGTGGTCTAGGACTACAAAATATTGAAGTAGCATTACGAACGACACGGATGAATCAAGCCGAAAGATGAGTGAGAAACACATATATGTGCTAGCACACCCCGACAGACTTACCGATGATTGCTGCTGCCAATATACCCCAACCTCCTCAGCCCAGGTGAACAGGTGCAGAAGACAAAGATTCCAACAACAAAAAACTCTATCATGAGAAAGCAGAACTCGGCAGATTAGAATTATATGAGAGCTTAACAACGCAGCTGAAGATGCAGCCTCGGGGATCGAGGGGTCAACACGTATCGGAGTCGTTCCCGTGTCCAGAAACCACACCGTGTTTTGCCTCAAAATCAGTGGAAGGAGAAATTCCGACAGCAGCAATGGACTGTGTACCCCGTAGCAATTGGGATAACATCGCTTGGGTTGTATCTGACGACAAACCAATCCAGCCGCGAGAACTTCCAGTGATTCAGCCAGGGAAAAATTAAATTCAGCACACACAACTTTCCAGCTCAAGCGCGACAGCGAGGGTAGACCTGGAGCTTAACAAGTCGTACCATAGATGACAGATCCGACAAAGACCCTGAGAGTCTCAAGCTAGAACAGCAAACTACAGGATGGAGTTTTCGGCCAAACCCATTGTTATTCCCACTACCATGGACAGCACCAGAAAATACAAGGCTGATTCGCATACGTATGATGATTTGAAAGGAGGAGATAAACAATTACGACGACGACCAACGTTTTCAGTGAAAAAAACTAAACAAGATGGTTCAGACAGCAGAAAGACATCCGTGGACGCAGGCAGCTCAAGAACAAACGCTGTCGCGAGAACGGCTATCCAACGGCAGATAGCACGTTAGAAGCCATCACACGTGGCTTCGGTGGTGCTAAGGCTCGTATCGACATCGTATCGGCAAGGTTTGACCGAAGAACCTGTTGCAGTTGTCGACCAAATGCTTTCAAGCAGCCGCAAAGAAACACATATCGAGTTGTTGTTCAACTAGGCGTAGACGGAAGAGTAGCCGAGTAACAACTACCAGTTCTCAATTTACCAACAACAACAACAATCGCACTGCCAAGTCGAACGTCGACGGTCCAACCTGCCCGAGTCCTTCAGTGCCAACCAGCTTCCTAAGTGCTACCAAACCAATAGAGCAAGCTCTATTGTGACAAACGCCAAAGAAATTTGGGAGCACACATACATCAAAACTAGCACTGTTAGGAACGGCTCAAGTTTACTTGAAAAGTCCACAGCCAATTCAGAAGAAACTATTAGCAGCGACAGCCAAGGAAGGAGCCTCGAAGGAGGCAAATGCAGTATCATGGACAATCAGCAGGAGAAAGATGTATCGGCTATCATAAAACGGATTCAGAAATTTGGTGACAAGGAGATACAGTGGTCACAACCACTTCCAGCCCAACTCAGGGGATGATTCAACAACAGCTATAGCGACCCGGAACACGGCATCCCAAGACAAAAGTGAAACAAACAGGAAGCGTTAGGCAGAGATATCAGGAATCTCTCAGTTAGAGATAACAAAAATAGAGGACCTATGAACCACCACCGAGTGTATTGTCAAAGGTTTGGACCCCGCATTCATCCAGAAAAAGCTTCACCTACGTAGGCCGAACCTCCGCGCCAAGAACCTCAAGGCCGCCCAGATTTCGAGCAAGTACGAGGTGGTGTACCGCATCATGCAATTGGGTAAGAAAGGTGTTTCTGCTGCGAAAACCAAGGTCGCATAGATTCCTGAAGGGGTCAACCAACTTTATGTCACCAGCATTTGTCGTCACCTTTTTTTTAATTGGAACAAAAAAGTTGACGTTGACCATCATTCTGACTCCGTCCGATAGTGTTGCGCTATTCTGCAAGTGCAAATTTGCCCTTGTGACCTTTCAAGATTCAAGATGGAGAAGAAGGCCTCCCCCAAATAAAGTGCTCGCAAGAGCTGGCTAAGGCTGCCGAAGCCGCAGCTACGCGCAACATTCGCCATGAAGACTATCTGCAGATCAGGCGCAACCGCATGAGCAGCAGGAATTGCTTTTAGAGCAGCATCTCAAATCTGAAAAATAGTCTGTCTAACGCTAAATTTCTAAGATAATGCAACACAAAGGGGTAATAGAGCTGACTTCCGAGCCGACCAAGGCGGCCACCATGGCTTCACCACCCGGGTGGTCAACACTGCTACAAGAGCTTCAAGCGACGGCTGGGCTTCGCGTCACGAAGGCGCGTCTGGGTCGCGTTGCTCCGACACTTGCTGCGCGGCGCCCGCGGCCGCTGGAAGTGCTGCTGCCGTCTGCGTCACCATCGCCTCCACCACCATCACTGCCGCTGCTGTTGTCGCCTGTTTGCCCAGTCTCTGCTCCTGTTGAAGTAGACCATCACTCTGCTTCCGCAATGGAAATGACTACCGACGTGCTGCGCTTCGCGTTGGCCACGTACTTCATGAAGCGTGGCGGCTCTCGCTCGTCCCAAGCTGTTGACGACTTCTTCTTCACGTCCCCATCCTTCGACCTTAGTTTCGGCAGTGAAAAGACGACGTTGAAGAGGACCAATTACCTAGTGAAACCCCTCGGACGAGTCCTTCTCGAGTGTGGTGTGGACTCACGTACTGAGTCTAAGCCAGTTGCTGCAGGAGCAGCGCTTCCAAGAGTGTGCGCAACAAGTGGCGGAACTACGAGAGTATACACTTAATGATGGTCTGTTGCCTTCGTTGGTTACTGTCTTGGTGAAGATGCTCAAGGAGGAAGACCAAGACGCAGAGAAGATCACTCAAGGTATGCAGGATAACCAGGCTAGTGCAGCTAACTCTAACGTGCTTGGATGCAGTAATCCAGTCGTTGTGTTTCGAAAATGGCGAACCTTCAGCCGCGTTCGATCAGGTAAATCGAGTAGTCTGACTTCTCGTTTGACTGTAACCTCACCACGAATGGAAGTTGGTTGAGCTGCTGTTTGAAGCGCTGGCAAACTGCAGCGAGAACAAGGAGATTAAGGTGGTAAATTGGCTATCGCGAGCTTTAAACAGTACCATGAATGCGCTCCACCAGCATGAGCAGCATTTCCGGATTGAAAGTATGACCGCCAAGCTACAAGCACTGACCCAGGCGACAACACAGCACTCGCACGAACACACCTTTTGACACACAAATCCACAGCCCAGACACTTTCCGTTTCTCTTTCCTTTTCAGTCTCCGATTTCATCTACGTTGACGGACGTTCGCTGGCCTACTAAGCGAACATGATCTTCACCCGGCAACTCTTTGCCTCAGTTTCCTGTAGATACGACGTCGATCCCCTTGCTTCTTCTCCTACCGTCGAAGCTATCTGGAGGATTACTATACAGGAGCCATCCATTTAACTGTTCTTCATGGCATCCTTCACAAAGTTGAACGAGTCGTCCTTCTTCTTCATGAACCCGAATCCGGAGTCGGATGCCAGGTTATCGGCTGGGTCTTGGATGGTCTTGGCGATGTATCCCGTCGGGGTCATCGCCGCTCCAATGACCTGAGAGCCGTGGCTGCCAGGGACGCCCATGCCTGCCTGCATCTGCTGCATTTGCATTTGTTGCATTTGCTGCATGTACTGCATCTGCTGCATCTGTTGCATGTACTGCATTTGCTGCATTTGCGCCATTTGCTGCGGTGTGTTGAAGTTCATCATGTTCATGTTCATGTTCATGTTCATGTTCATGGGTCCGCCAAAGCCCTGGCTGACTGCCGGGGTTTGAACAGGCTCCAGCAGCGGATCCAGCACCATCGTCTGGTTTGCTGATGGGGCAGGGGCAGCAGGAGCAGCGGCAGCAGGCTGAGACGTCTCGGAAGTCGACGTTGTGCTACCTGCTGCACTACTCTGAAGCTGCAGTCCACCAAACATGTCCGTCACGTCGTTGGTTGATGTAGCGGCAGGTTGTGAGATCTCCTGGGGCGGCTGCTGGGGCGCCGCAGTCGTCTGCAGCCCCGAGAACAGCGACCCGTTGTCTCCCGTGGAGGGCTCATCGTCAAAGCCACCCAGAAGGTCTGCTTCCTTAGCAGTTGACTGCTTTTTGTTTGCGTTGGAGCGCTTGGACTTAGGCTTAGACGACTCCCGACTGGAGGTGGAAGACGCCAGGCCAGCGGACACACCGAGATGGTTTAGAACCTTCACGGCACGGTCTCTCACCGCGGCCTTGTCGGATTTGGCACACGACTCGAGTTCACTCGAGTTCTCAGCAAAGTACTCTTCGAATTCTTCGCATCCGTCTGTCTTCAGCAGCGCATCGATCGTCGCTAGTGCTTTCGACACCACCGTCCACTGGTCGTCAGAGAGGCAGTCTTCGAGGATCGGGCCGACGATTTCCGCGTCCAGAGTCATTGCGCTTTTCAAGAACGCATCCATCTTGTCCTTCGGCGGGATTGCACGCATGCCTCCAGGGGCACACAGCGCAGAGACCAAGTTGCGCTCATAGGAACCATCAGATTGGGCGCCAGAAGTTTGGCCAGTGAGTACAGGAGGAGGGGTAGGAAATGTTCGGGGAGCTTCTTGGCGTTTGTTGTCCTCGTATTCGTACTCAGACGTGCGCGAGTACGATCGGTTGTCTCGCGACGGACCGCTGAAGCTTTGAGTCCGGCCCTCATCATTACCGCCTTGCATGCCTGTGTTGCCGACCGGTGGCACATCCGCGTCGCTCCACGCGCCTCCGACGCGGCCCTTTTGCGGTCGCCGTCGTAAGATTTCTCACGAAGTTGCGAGCTGGCAGATTCGCGCGGGTCTTGACCGTAGTTCGAGCCAGGACGGTAGCCTCCTCCAGCGAATCCAGTCGGACGGTAAGGTTCCTCGGGATTGTACGGAGCTGGCGTCGGTCCGTAGTTTCCACTGGTAGGTCCGCGGTTCGTCGCAAAGCTCCAACCGTCAGGAGGGTTCGCAGATCCAGGCGGACCGCCTCCGAAAGTTGGCTTGTCCGATTTCGAGTATTTCGACGCCACTTTCTCTTTCAAACCTTTGAAAAATCCTTTTCATCGGCAGCCCGCGGATCCTGATACATGGGATTGCCAATGCCAGAGAACTTTTGCTCGTTGAATGGGTTGGGCGGTGCACCGTACTGGTTGGGAGGAGGGCCACCTCCATACGGTTGGTTCACACCTCCAGGACCTCCGTAAGATCCCTGTGGGTACTCTGGCTGATACGGCTGTTGTTGCTGTCCGTAGGGCTGCGGTCCTCCGTACGTGCCCTGGTTAGGGTCATTGGTTGGGTATCCGTAAGGAGCTCCCTGTTGCTGGCCGCCATTGTATCCGCCCATGGGCGGACCTGCCATGGGTGGAGGAGGCAAATTGCCCTCGTTCGAGTTCTTACCGCCCCAGATCTTGGAGCTCCAGCCAGAACCGACTGCAGCATTGTCGTTCGGGTTTCCAACACCTTGAATACGGGCAGACATGCCCATGCCACTCAAGCCAGGTGTATTGTCCGTATCGTAAATGGCGTCCAGCACTTCCTTGGCGGCTTCCCGAACACGACGGTAGTATTCGTCACCCTTGAGCGGGTCCGCCGCGCCGCGGAATTCTACATGTTGGGACAATCCAATAATCCAACAATTCTATGTTAGTCGTCCAACATATAATATAAAAATATATATACAATCTGGACGTACGCAGTTGCTCTTTAATGACGGGGATATGCTTCTGCATCTCCCGCTTAAAGTCCACGCGGCCCTCTCGACACACGTGCTTGATCACCTGCAGCGCCTTGAATTTGATCGTGTGGTGCTTGTTCTTGACGCGGGACATAAGAAAATCCTGCACTTTGGTGCACGTGTCGTAGCTGTGCTGCGTCATGCGCGCGATCTCCCGTACAGGTAGCCGGGCGTGGGCGCATCCTCCTTGCTGGTGGCACGGGTCAGCAGCGCCTTGTCCATGGTGTCTTCTTATCCTGGAGGGACTCTGTCTAATGCGAGAGGGGGACGCCGCCAAGCCAGAGCGGAGGACGAAGGTTTGTCTTGTGGAAAAATGCGACTGCCGCTTCCTCTTGCGCTGGACGAGGGTATTGATGTAAATAGTTTATTTTAGCCAATAGAAGAAGGGTTCTATTGAGGTTTTGACCAATGATGGAGAGGTAATATTGGATAATTACGACAATAGACAGATGTCGGACAAACTATTTACTGATAGATGAGAGCTTGCCACGTCAACTGTTGTGGCATCGCAAAGCAAGACAAAAATCATGCGGCACCGAAAAAGTAATGACATGACGAGGCTTGCATTCGACAAAGTTAGCGCGAAGTATTAACGTTATAGGTCTACATGTATCCTAAAGGTAAGAGTCGCTTCGCTCAAATAACTTTTTCGGCTCCACGATGACGTCGCGACCGAAGGAAGACAGCTTTACAGTGTTTGTCGCAACCTGCCAGATCATACCTGAAGAGAGCGCTGCAAATAATAAATCCGACGCAAGTGGGGCACATACCAATGTCACCACGCCAGTGTTCAAGCAGGAGAAATTTCCAGCGATCGTGTCGTCCGCAGCCAGAATAAGCGATCTGCAGCGCTTCATTGTCAATCAGTGGGCAATTTCCAAGAGCCCGCTATCAAAACTCCCACTTGGTGAACACTTTTACACCTTTAAAGGACGGATCCTCCGACTCGATGGAACTCTGGATGGCTACTGTTAGTAAAGTCTTATTAGAGGAACAAATGTATATACTAATCTCTTCATCCTCGTAGATATTCTCAACAACGACACCATCTATCTGCGGTTCTCTTCTTTAGGTAAAGTATGCGATCCATGGGCCATGTCAACGAGTGAACTTCGTGCTGAGCTAAAGGCGCGTAATGCCTACGAAATTAATTTACAACCTGAAGAATTGGTAAGGTAACAAGTTAACATGTTTGGGGGATAAGAAAACTAAATTCTGTCACTGTTTAGATGCAGAAATTGCAGGACTTGGTCATGAAGGAGAGTCGCATGCGGCGGCTACAACAGGCCACAAGAAAAGAAGAAGTTGAACAAGTCCAGT